>JBCJKF010680708.1:0-12051 GCA_039654545.1 Plocamopherus ceylonicus | reverse complement strand
TTTCCCGACCTCTTCTGGAAAATCAAGACCATTTATTTTTCCCGACCACTTTTTCCCGACCATATAAATTTCCCGACTTTTCCCGAATTCCCGACCCTCTGGGAACCCTGGTTATATGTCCATGTATTTTATGGCTTTTCAACCATACCCAACTGCCCGAATTGCAACATTGGACATTTCTCTAAAGTCGAGCAAGTGGTAGCCTATATCTGCGCACTGCTTTCCAATAGTAGAAAGGATCAATGGATTTATATAACAAAGGTAGCGTCAATTGCCACATCCGCTGTGGCAATTGATAATCCATCAATTGCCACATGGCCATTCTAGATCTAGATCTAGATTGTGAATTTCTTCATGTCTGCAATCTATAATATAATTGCAATAAATAAGGGTTGAAAAAAACTCAAAATGAGCTTTTGAACTAGTCTAGATCTATAGCCGTACTACCCCATATCGGCCGCCTAAGGCTTATAACCGGAAGTGGTCACTTTTTTTTCTCCTAAAATATTGAAGAATGGGCTCATTCATAAATTTAATGTCGTAAAATGATCACGTGAGTATGCCGAATCGACGAAGTATCACTAGAGGGCGCTACTGTCTAGGCTTGTGCTCTAAAATACAAGTTTTGTGAAGGATATTTTTCTACCTTGTATCGGCCGGCAAGGTCTTCGAATACCTCTGTCCGTCACCCCCAATACCACATATCGGCCACTCGCAATTAAGTGTTTTTTAGTAGGTTTAATGAGCGGGAAAGTCGTTGATCTTGTACTATGTATGTGTACATGACAAGAAATACATTGTATTACAATCAGTCACAAGACATAAGGCAACAGAACATAGTTATATAGAAACAAAGAGAGATAACTCGACACAAATACAAACGCCATCAAAGCTAGAATAGTTCTAGGGCCATTACATAAACTTTGCCAGTGAAACGGTTTCTAAAGACATACACCTGACATAAACACAACCCTTTGAACTCGTGACGGACATCGCGGCAAGGGCGGACGAAAGTAGGCCAACGGTAGGGAATCGCTGGTTAGCAGCACTGACGCAGAATAGTGTTTAATCTGTAAAGAAATAGAAATGTTCTTTGCCAGAGTTGTCATGTCAGGTGTTCCAGAACTTTCTCTGACTTTAGTGTGAGGAATGTGGCAATGCTATTTAACTTTGTGAGGTCGTTGTTGAACACTATAGAGTAAGAGTTGTCAGGCATTCCAGATTTTTCTCTTACTTCAGCTTGAGGAATGTGGCGATGTTATATCAATTTTGAGCACTATAGAGTTGTCCGATTTTTCCATATCTTTCTCTGACTTCAATGTGAGGGATGTGACGATGTTATTCAACTTTGAGCACTATAGAGTTGTCAGGCGTTTTTTTATTTGACGGTGCTGGGGCAGGTGCTGATAAGAAAGCCAGTGAAAGCAGGTGCTGATATGAAGTAGTGGTAGTGGTCAGTTGTTTCCGTTGAGCAGTCTATTTGATATTATCCACAGGTTCCTTGAGCGTTTTTCAAAGCCAAGTTGTGTCTGTGTTGGGTTTTCGATGATTGAACCATCCTTTGGTGTACTTTGTTTCCATTCTTTTCTCCATTTGTTTAGATATTTCATAATATTACCAAAAAATTATGTTCTAGGATATTTGAACACGTTGAAGTAAGAGTGACGATATTAGCGGTTTTTTTCCAATCTTGGTCTAAGGATGTCTTGAAGACCAACGTTAGTAATAAGGCATAAGGCTGTCTCCCTGAGGTGTTCCAACATTACTTATAAAGGCATGTTTGGCTTTGATGATGATTTTGGTCTTAAAATGTTTATAGTATATTTTTGTTGCAGGTTTTAATTGCTCTTTCAAAAAATGACCAAATCAAAATTTCTGTTTTGTCCGATGACATTTTCTTTGTGTCCTCTGGCAAGGCTTTTTTGCAAGCAGCACTTGCAGCTTGCCCTCGTTTGTTTGGACGGTAGCATCTGTCTTGCATTTTCTGTAACTATAAAACTTTGCCATCGTTTCATTCTATTCTGCTTCACTTTTTTTTTTACCCAATTGAGTGTGGAGCAAGAAATTTTTTGGTCTGTAAGGCTTAGCATATAATTGCCTTTCCCATGAAACCCATCAGGTTCCAGAAAACTGGAGGGTTTAACATTTCTTTGAATTTGTTCTATCAGGTCAGTCAGTGGCTAAGGTGATGGCAATTTTCAAGATGTGGTTCATGCTCTCACATTCAGCATGATTCGTTGTTTTTCCACCACAAGGGAATTGACTTGTGTGAAATTCGTGGCTCAATGACAATTTTTTTTTTTATGGATGGTGGTAGAATTTTGTTGAGATAAGGTTTGAAGTCAGGAGTTTCATTTTCCACAAGCTATATATAGTGTTTCATGGGCTTTCTCATCAAATGTAAATGAGTCACCTGCCTCCACAGTGCTAGCAGTAAAATACATTTTGTTTACAAGGGATTATTCTGCTGATTTAGTCCCTGGTATGTCCTTCAATTCAGGCTATGTGGTGGGTGCACAAAAGATTTTTTGAGTTTGGGAAGCAGGTTGCAATAAAATAAATGTCATTCATCACACTCTCCTGATCATAGTTAAAATCTCCCCGCAAATAGTAAACGGGCGAAAAATTACCATGACACTATGGGTATTATTATTATGTTGGTATTATTGGTTGTCCATAGCTCGATCCTTGTAATTATAATCAATGTCCAAGAACTCATAATCAGTCCAAACTCAACTGCACATCATAATAATATATGTGAATATACATGTTTATGTGGAGGATGTTGTCGATACTTTAGTCGTAATCTTAGTCCTCAGAATAGCTGACAAACTCTGTTAGCTCTTTTGACAGGTAAGAACTTTACTTACTTACTGCCCTTTTTGCTGGGTGGCAGTCAGGCGCCAGAGTCTGATAGCACCCAGGCGGATTGGGACCCAATGGACGACACTTGATGAATGAATGAATCAATCAAATGAGGATACGACACCTCTTCCCCAACCCTATATCCATTATTTTTAGTATTGTTGTGATGTAAGCTAGGGCCTTGCATACTAGACTGAAAGGGAGCTATGACCTATTTGGATCTAACATCAAAAACTCCCATGCCACTCGCTTAGCTGTTAAAACCTGAGGTTAGGCAGAATTGCTTTAAACATCGCTAACTGATGTTATAATTTATTTATAACTACCAAGCGTTATCTAAGCTGAGTTAGCCCATTCTCCCCCCCTAAACCATGATGTGCTTTGTGCACATGCTGCTTGAAGCTAAACCAGACGTGATGGGTAGTGTGGAACTTGAAAGTGACCCGCATTTTGTCCTTTTTTCTTGACTAACTTTGAAACCCCATGCATGGCTTTCCAAACTAGTTTGAAACATGATAGGTTGATGTAAAAACCTATGGTAAATTTGCTGTCATTAATTTGAAAGGTGATCCAATCCAGTTCAACCCCTTAATTTTGAAAGTCTTAAGTTGATGCTCAGTACTACTTACTGTACATCACCTAGAAATATGGGCAGATTTAGGAATCATGAGGCCTCATCACAGTCTCTAGGTTGGGTTTAAATTTGGTCATTCTGGCTGCGTTGGTGTTGCGAAAAGTGGATTTTCTCGAACTGCATCGACAATTTTTCATTTCTTAAAAAAAAAAAAAAGCAACATATCAACTCATTAAACCTTAGACTGAAAGGAAATTTCATCTAACGTTATTAACATTTGAGCCTATTTAGATTGCTTTATTACTTGAAACTGAATTCTCTTTTTTTTTTTTTTTTTTGCCAGTTGTTGTTACATTTGTTATCAGTACACATTCAATTTCTGGGCAAAGCATAAAGTTTATATTATGTATAACAGACTCATTACTAAACAGGAGAAAAATTTTCATGGTTGTCTCTCTTGAATAAAAGACAGCAGTATTTTTTTTTCATTTTAAATGTGCATCATATTTTATATAAGGGTATTAGTAGGTTTTATTGTTTTATAAATTTTTTGTTGTTGTTTTTTCTCTCTCTAGTTTGTTGCTGTTTTTGTTTTTGTTTTTTGGTTTTGGTTTTTTGTTTGTGTTGTGCTTTGTTTCCTTCTTGTTGTTGTTGTTGTTTTTGTTGTTGCTGCTGTTATTTTTTCTTATTCTTATTTTGTTTAATTCCATTTTCGAATTTTTGATATTTATTTTTGCTCGTTTAGATTGTAAAAAGAAAGCAACTTGCTTTGTGTTCATTTTTGTTGTCGTTTGTGGTGGTGGTGGTGGTGATGATGATTATGCCATTTTTGTGCCTTGATTTATCAAAGAGACCCAACAAAATCCAAGACTATATAAAAACCAAAAGAGAAAGATACCAGCCTTGATGGTTTGGTCATGTTAACAGCATGAAACATGAAAGACTTGCTAAATCAAATGCAAAGGCTTTGGGGAAATGTAACATGGTGTACTTTGAAATGAGATCAACAGATTTACATTCAAGGATATGATCTGGTATGGTTTGTATTTGTGTAGAAGGCAATCAGATGCTTCCCGATTTTTTTTTTTCGATAATCATGATTTTGCTCACCTTATCATCACACATCATATTAATTGGATGATGCACCATTTGATAGCTGGAGGTTTCCACCCATTTTTTTCTTAAACATTTATAAAACTTGTTGTCTAAAATTTTCTCTACAGTGAAAGTTATTTTCTGCCTCCTTTAGGTTAGAAGATTCATCATGATGTATTGTGATGAGGTTTTATTCTTTTGTTTGTTTTGATTTGTTACAGTTACTGTTCATATATAATGCTTCTTTAAAACATACTTTGACTGGCCCCAACAATCAAACCCTGTAAAAAATAATGTGTGTGATTTTGTATCTTTTGACAGGGTTTTCTTAATCCTATGATGGATGAGATGGAGCAAAGTGTAGCAAAAAACGTGGCCATTTTGGATAAAATTCAAAGGTGAGGGGTTTTCCTCTTTCGTGCAACTCTATATTATAAGTGTCCAGCCCTCTCCCATTTTAAGGATAAATTTAGGTTTTGTTAGATCCGTCAACTTCTCTAGTGACAAATAGTCTCTTTCGTCAAACCTTTATTTAATCAAGATTTTCGTTTGTTCTGATGAAATTAGCTTTTTTTGTTTCTTTCCTTTTTTACATTTTTTGTCCTTTCCTTTTTTTTTTTTTAAATGGCAACCTATGAAAGGGTTTTGTTGGTTGAGATGTGACGTAACAGCTGGGTCCATGTTCCATGCCATATGTGACCCAAAGAGGTGGACTGTTAATGTCAAAGATAGTCCCATCATTGGGGTTTTGGGTTTCTTGCTTCATTGTCAACCGTGCTGCTTCATAATTTCCTTCTATCATAGTGTGTCCTCCTGAAAAATATGTAAAAGTTGTATGTGTGGTTTTGAAAAAAATAACAGAAGTGTTTTTGGCCTCCATTTTGTTTTTCTTTGGACTTTGTTTTACTAAATCCAGCAATGCATTGCTATTTCATTCATGAAAATATCGATAATGTATGCATGCAGAAAAAGCTGGCTATCAGGAAATAGGATTGGATTTTTTCTGTTAGACCTTCACATGGACTGGACCTTTTTTTTTTTAATGGATATTAATTCACATATTTCTTGGACGTGGAAAAAGGAAGTCTTTTAACAAAGCAGAACCAATACAATAAATTAAATTCCTCTGGGGAAACAACTGTTTTAACACTGAAACATTTTTTTCACCATCACTGCCTTTGTGTGCATTGGACACATGTGATTTTAGCTAGAATGTCTGAACATGTGATTCATCATTTTGTTCTCAGAGACATGGAGGCAGATAGGAAACAGCGCTTCAGAAAAATTCTGCAAGCCCACATTCCAGAAGAACTTCAGGGAGGGTAAGCATGATATGTAGAGTTTTAACACCTCTTGCATGCACATAGTCTAGATATTGTTATTAACCTTTCAATTATTTGTTCTGTATTTTTTACCTCTGAAAGAAGTTTATAGCGTAATGTTTCATATCTCTTTTATTTAGATTAGTTATATGTGTTCCTCAGTGTTTGCTTTCTCTTACGTTGTCCCACATCCCTAAAACAATTGACCATGGTCGATTATTTTCCATCTCAATGGCTGTTTGTTGTTATTTTAAAGTATTCAATCACCTGTAAATAAACTGACCTATACTAGGTAACACTGGAAATGCAACACATTTCAAGAGGCAATAACTCAAATAAAGTTTTAAAAGTTTCAATCCACATATGCTATTATTTTTATCATTATTTTATCATCATCATCATCATCATTATTGTTAAAATATTATTATTATAGTTTTTTTATTATTATTATTATTATTATTGTTTTATTATTATTATTACAGTCAAACCTACCCATAGCGGTTACCTAAGATCACACATAAATGTGACAGTTATGGACAGGTGGCTGCTATGAACAGGGACCGCATTATGACGTTGCAAAAATTACCATAGGCGTTCAGTACCTCGCAGTGTCTATCCCGTTTCAAACTAAAAAGCCCCTTTCCCATATATTTGGAATTGCCACAGGAAAAATAACATAACTGCAAAGTAAACTCCACGTAGAGCTAGATGCATCTCACATTACACCTTTACACTTTGTCTAAATTTTTTTTTTTTTTTTATTACGAGAGAGAGGGAAAGAGAGAGAAAGACAGAGAGGGGGGGAGCTTGTATAATCCACATTAGTTTTGACTCCTCCCTTGTCATGCTGTCCTCCACATACCCCCTCCATCCTTGTGCTAGGCAGACCATGACCGTCTAGCACGTCTGCTCACTCAGCTGTCTAACCATTGGAGGTCGGCATCTTCAAAGGGTAGCATTCGCCATGGCCGTGTCTAGCGGAGGCGTACGTTCATGTAACATTGTCTAGCTATGGTGAAGCAAGCATGATACACTACCATTATCTCCACGTGTTGATTAAAGACAAGTAAGAGCTGGGCGGTCATCCATAATGCAATTTTGCAGGGCAAATTTGCAAGAAACCAAAGCAGAGGTGACCGTTATGAGCAAGTGATGTGACCATATTTTTCTAAAATATGGCTGGCCGTGGCCGCGTTGGACAGGTGGCCGCTTTAGACAGGTTAAAGATATAGCAAAAAATCAAGGGGGTCAATGAGAAGTGGCCATTATGGGCAGGTGACCGCTAAAGCAGGTTTGACTGTATTATTATTGTTTTGTTTTTTTAAATATATTATTATTATTATCATTACCATCATTTTTATCATCATTATTGTTATTGCTGTTGTTGTCAATATTCAAATTATCATTTTCATAACCATCCTCATTATCAACATTGCCAAGTAATATTTATGCTGCTTTTTTTTTTTTTTTTTTTTTTTTTTTTTTTTTTTTTTTTTTTTTTTTTTGACTTTTATTCACATTTAAGAGGACAAAACTAAATAGTTTCATAGAGAATCCCATTATATTGCTGAGCATTTCAACTTTAGGTGCACTGATGTATTACTAGTGATGTATGTATGTATGCATATGTGTATATTTAAGTGTGTATGTATGTGTGTATGTATATCTGTATGTATGTATGTATGTATGTATGTATGTCTATTCGTTATTTAGAACATGCAATTGTTGATCTTGAGATTGACCAAGCCTTGATTATTTTCAATATATTTACTTTATATTGGCTAAATAAACATGAAACCTACTGATATATTTATTATTAGTAAAGATTTCACTAATGTCTTGTTTCCATTGCATGGTGTGTCCAAGGCACCCATAAAGTAAATAAAAAAAAACCCAACCCACTCCACACCAAACAAGCGAAGAAAAAAAAAACATCTCTGTCCACCAGTGGCTGTACACTCACCAGGGGTGCCCAGGCTAGGCTTTCAGCAGGGTCACATCTGGTGACCCATAGTCTGTCTGTGAGCTGAGGTTACCTTCACATTGACACATTGATGAGAGGGGTTTTGGTTAACAGCATATAGATGTTTGACCCAGTTGGCTGTTGGCCAGTCAATCATAGATACTGCTTGGGTGGAGCAAATAAGAAAGGAGTAGATACCTACAAGATGTATGTGAATTGACTGTTAGTGTACAATAGCTGATTTACTCATGTGCAGTCCCTTTTGTTTGTTTGCTTGCTTGCCACAGTTAAGCTGCTGTTTCTCCTCGACAGGCTCTGTGTGTGTGTATTGTTATCATTGCTATTATCATTGACATCCTCATCACCATTGTTGTCAGCATTATCACCATCATCATTGATCCATAAACCTCTTATTGTGTCATCATCATCATCATCATCATCATCATCATCGCCATTATTATTATCATTATTATTATTATTATTATGCATAGAGTATGCATCAAATGCTGTTTCCACATCATGCACCATTACAATAAAGCAGAAAAGAGCATTGGGGGAGGATTTCAGAAAGCCCTTTGATTGATTGATCTGGTCTTGGCCATCCTACCCCCCCCCCCCCCCCCCCTTTCCTTTCCCTCTGTTCTTAGCCAAAGCCACAATCAATATTCATAAAGGGTGTTTCTCAAAAAGCTTTTTGCCTCATGCATTTCTTTACTGACAGCCACTTAGCTGTATTGGTTTATTTGCTGTGCATGTGTCAGGCTTAATAAAAGCATTAAACTTGTATGTTAAAGTTTGGCCCACCTCTCCTCTCCATTGCGGGCATTGAAAAGAGCTTCAAATACTGTTATGACTGTCAGCTTTATCTCATAGCAAGAATAATTATTGGTTTTGATCAAAGTATTTCTAAATTTAATGGATTTCAGTTCTTTTGAATGTTGCATACATTTATTGTTAGGAGAGGTGCATAGTGTGTTATTTTCTTTCTTTTTTTTATTTTCATTCACAATTTGGAGGTATACATACCATCTGAGAGAGATTTTATTTTCTTTGCATTCCTTTTCCCGTAATGGACACAATCAGAGAAATCTTTATTTCTTCAACATACGTGTTATTTATATTTGTTTTTCTGTACTCTTTTCTGTTAACAAAGCTTCCATGTTTCCATTAGAAATTTTCTTTTATTAGGAGAGAGTAGTGTTTATAAACACTCTTCTAACACTCTTCTGTGAATAGAAAGGTTTTTAATAAAAACTTAAGTCAATAATACATTTAATAGTAAAAATTTATGGTAAGACTTATTTATTCTCCTCTTTAATGTTGCTAAAGAAATTTTATTGCACAAATTTATTATGACATTTTAATATGAGTATAATAAGAGCTTTTTGTCAGTCTGCCTAGACTTGAAATGAAGCAAGCTTTTAAACATATGGCTGTGAAACTTACAATTGTTGCACATTTTAAAAAAAAGACTATGAAGTTGGGGAAAAGATTAATGAAAGTGAAACAAGAGTCAAAAGTGGTGAAAAATTATATTAAAAGAGAAGATAGAAATATTCCACAGGGACATTCAAAGGGGAACAGAAAAGCTATCATAAATCAAAGGACAGTTTGATGCATGAAATATTTTTTTTAAGGTGGATTTAACCTGTTTTGAATACTGCTTGGACTGGAGTGGGTGACACTGTCCTGGATCAAAGCAACAGCACTGAGCGCAGAGTGCACTTGTGTGATGTTTGAGTTTAACATTGTATTTGCAGTTCCTCTATCACAACTATTTCAACGTCGTTTTTTTTCCACAATGTTTCCAGATGGTTTCTACATACTTAAAAAAAAGAATTCTATTCTAAAGTATTGTTGGATTTCTTTTGTTGTCTTATTGACAGTGGCAAGAAGGAATCAGAAGTGATGCAGCTGGTAGAACAACTCATATTCTATGAAGATGTGGATGAAGAAGATGAAGGCAGTGCTGAGGGAGAGGAAACCCAAGCTGAGAGTGTTCAGATAAAGTAAGCTGAATAAGACTAGACCAAACTTGTACACTGTTAATGAGACTGACACATTTCATGCCTCAAAGGAAGATATTCAATGTATATGTTTTGCAGTACTGGTAATTAAAAAAGCAAGTATAGTGGTTTCAGCCTAACAGGCTGGTCTGCCTAATTGGTCACTCTTTCACTGGGCCTAAGGGGCCACTTTTGAAATGGACAGAATGTCATGGACATGGCAACGTTTGAAAAAGCATGGACCTGGCAACGTTTGAAAAAGCATGGACCTGGCAACGTTTGAAAAATCTCTCTTCCATCCTTTTCTCTATATATTGGGGACAGAGAAGAAGATGAAACAAAGGGTCTCATGCAATCTGTAGCTGAGTCAACCACTTACCCTTTACCTTTCCCCTTCCTGTATTTGCATTTACTCAACTTCACTGCCTGAGATGATCAAGAAAAAAAAAAAAAGGAAGAAGAAATGAAAATTGTCAACTCATGCTGTCAAAACTTTACTTCAATTTCCACTCATGCTTGCAAAACTTTACTTCAATTTCCACTCATGCTTGCAAAACTTTACTTCAACACATTTGTTCTTTGCTGTGGCCTGCATTTCGCCCTTAATTAAACAGCCCTGTCATTTCCTCCATCCAGTGAATTGGCTCGCCTCCAAGAGCTGGATGAGACCAGTAAACT
This sequence comes from Plocamopherus ceylonicus, assembly GCA_039654545.1. NCBI lineage: Eukaryota > Metazoa > Mollusca > Gastropoda > Nudibranchia > Polyceridae > Plocamopherus > Plocamopherus ceylonicus. The sequence continues at coordinate 1,548 of JBCJKF010680708.1, read as the reverse complement.
GACGGTGACAGCCCATAGCCTGGCGGCCCATTTCAGCACCTTGGAGCCCCAGGTTTTGGAAAAGGCCGCTTCCAAGGTTGAGTCGGATTGCAAACTGTGGTTGTCCCGTCTCTTCAGGTGAGATGATTATTCTGTGCTCTTTCTTTGTCATTGCTGCAGTTTTCTTTACTATTAACTAGAAAGAAAAGTAAAGCTATTTTTTTTTTTTTTAGCACATCTTTTATCTTTGACATGTTCATCTATTATTATAAAAAAATTTGAAATTCCACTCAACTTCTCCTAGAGGCTCTTAGAGGGGAATTTTTCTTTTTACTTTTAAACAAAAACTGTGTCAGCTGCAAAAGCATTGCTGCAGAGGCAATCAGCGTAAGTAACCTTGCCCAAGGTTATTTAATCACATTGTCCTGCACAGGATTCAAACCACCACCCTTCCAGTTGGAAGCCCAAAGCACCACTGCTGTATCACTGTGATTTCCATGAAATATGAAAAGAAGAATCCATGTCCCAACCTTTTCTTATAAACATATGATTAAATGAAATGCTTTTACGAAAGGCTAAAATACAAGAAACCTAACAAATGCTCATTTCGGTAGGCTTCCTCTTTCATAATTTCTTAGATCCTTTTCATCACCATGTTACCATCTTTATTCTAATTGTCAGCTAATACATTGATCAGTTGTATTTCTAGGGTTGTCAAAAATTTCAGGACATTTCTCAACTTCAATTTCGAACCAGTCGGCTCATATGGTCAGAGTTTATCTTGATTTTCATACCATTAAGCAGACCAAGGCGAATTATTAAGTCAATCCCTCACTTTCTGAATAGGATGCTAGTCTGTTGCAGAATACTTTCCCAGGTTAATTAATTACAGCAAAAGGGGTGAATTTTCTTGCTTAAGGACAAAACTCATGTGTTATTGATGGTTGCAAATCCATGACCCTTCAGTCCTTAGTCTGATGCATCACTGCTTTACCATGTGCCTCCCCCCAGTTTTTGAGTTTATATATATATATATACATTTTATATCAAGAAGAAAAAAAAAGAAGTAAAATTTTCAATCAGTGAAACCTTTTATCATATGTTATTACCAAATTTGTTATTTAATATTTGAAAAATTGTTGTTTTAAATGCCCCATGATTTTGTGTCATTTACACAGGTTCAAAGACTCCTTAGCAGTATACCATGATAAGCGCTATGAGGGACTGGCCCGTGTGGCCAAATTAGCCTTGTTGACTCGTTACCCCAAGTACGCCACTGAAGGCTTTGAGGCCCTGTACTCAAGGCCACCAGTTTTTTACATCAGCTCATCAGCACACCCAGCCCTCGGCAGCTATCTCTGTCAGCAGGTAGGTCTTTTTCCATCGTGGAGAAGAAATTTTATAGTGTGAATATTACGATCATTATAATAATAATAGTAATATGCAAATTTATATCACACCTTCCATCCGGAGGGCTCAAAGCGCATTACAGGTACAGTAGTTACCGCCTATTAGTCCGGTCCATGGGAAGCAGCAAAAACGGACTATTAGCCGGAACGGACTATTCAC
>JBCJKF010680597.1:0-12051 GCA_039654545.1 Plocamopherus ceylonicus | reverse complement strand
TCTCTCTCTTGCTGTTTCGCTATGCAGCGCAGGCGAAGGACAATTTATCATAATTTATGAATATTGTTACAATTACAGCAACTAATGTTTGTTAGCATGTTTGGTATCAATTCTCACTAGAATTTGACGATGGTGAAGATTCCAAAGTCAGATTTACAAAAAAATTGACTTTGACACCCCTGTATTTTTAGATCCGACTAGTCCGGCGTGCGAAGGGACAGATAAAAAGTGCTCACTATCGCAGATTAGTGTTCATGATCGTTCTGAATTCAAGCAATCTCATAGTTTGTTTTGGTTTTGGCCTGATGGTGGCCGGATCGTGGACTGATGCAGGGCCTGCGATCGGTTACGATCACCACCACATCTTTTACGATGATGGATGTACGATGGCCTGAAACGATGAAAGACTGATAGTGTGTGGCCACCGTTAGTCTTCATGATAGCTGACAAACTCAGATAGCTGAGTATCCTTGTCAACGCGAGACCTGGTTAGTATGATCAACTCATCAAGTTGGTGTATGAATGATGAATGCTGCGACCCCCCCCCCCCCTCCCCCCTCATTTATTATGAAATATAATATAAGTGAGGATCAAGTGTTGTATGCAAATGGAACCGGTAAACATAATTTATATACGTCTATTTAGCACAATACTGACCTCATTCAATAGCCTATAGATGTTTTCCTTATTGTTTTGTATATTACGACTTTTTGATTTTGAATTGAAAGTTTTTAATGGTTTCCTGCATCTTTTCGAACCGAAATGAGAAGCTTTCTTTAAGTTGTTGCAAATCAATAAAATTCATACAGATGCATATTATTTGTTCTTTCCATATATATATATTACTAGGTATTTGTTTATATAAGGTGTATATCTCCTTAGATTCTCTCACTTTCAGACCAAACCAATTTTCTTTGTACAAAAGAAGACTTGCGGATGGATGGATAAGAGCACCCATACGGATGAACAGCCGATCTGCCATAGAACGAATGAAGTCAAGAAATTTTTTCATGGTGATAGCTTTGGTGGTCATCTCCACAGTGTCACTATGGTTTCTGAATTCTTACCCATCGGAGAGTTTTCGCTCATTTGTATCCAAGACGCATTCAGGCATAAAAAGTTTGCCTTCTCAAATGCACCCAAAAGGTTTGAAATTTTACATTTCTTAAAAAAAAAGAAGAGAGAAACGAAAAAATATCTTAACAATTTCAAAGATATTTATTATTTATTTTAACATAGCTGCTGTCTTGATACATGCATATTGTGAAGTTACGGTCAAAAACGGTCTTAATGCTGAAAAGTTTACAATTGTGCGCTTTAAGGGGTCACACAGATAATATTTTAATGATGTTGGACAAAAAAGTTTTGGCCTCAAATCAATCTTTAGTATCTTATCTTTTATTGACAGGCATTCACAAGCCGTAATTTTCATCCTAAATGGGTCAATGCCAAAAAGCACAAGCACTAGAGGGGACAACAGTGCTAAAAATCAGACTGAAAGCAATGAGGAAAACAAACACATTTTGTGTTTGTAGAAGAAGATTCATGTTTATTAAAGAATCAGTTGATTTAAAAGCTGTAATGAGCACCAAATAAGTAAAAAACATGCATTTTCTCATAGATTTGAAAATGTCTGATATCACCCCAGATGACAAACATGTCACACAAGCAAAGCTGTACAAGAAATTGTAAATATAAATGGATAAGTAACTTCAAGATCATATATGAGAATGAAATGCATTGGTAATTGCCACAAAAAGAGGTTTAACTACTAAAAACGGGGCATCTTTTTGTAGTCAGGGTGATGTCCAACACAATATGTGACATGACAAATTGCACAGGTTATTGAAAAGTCTAACTTCTGATAATATTTTGTCATGGATATATTGACTAGATAAAATCTAACAATTGCAAAGATTAGTGTGAATAAATTGTTTATTTAAGTTAATTTGCATGCGCTTTGTGTCAATTGCATGGCGGACGTCACTATATGACATTTTTTGACAAAATAAATCCTCTAATGAAACTACAAATATGAAACCCAAAGGTGCTTGATATGTCCCAAAGTATCATTTTAAAGTTTAAAAAATGTGCAAAAGATACAAAAGCAAATGAACTATAAAAGATTGCAATTAACGATTGCGGTATGTGTGTTCACTAGTCCTATTTTGCTACTTTCATTTGATACCTAAACAAACTCTCTAGGATGAAAAGTTCAATTTTTACGACGTTTTTACTATAGGCCGTACAAGCACTAACAACATGGATCACAATATTTTTATTGATTTTTCTGGCCCATATAATTATGAAAACACATCAGAGTAATAATGAAGATTTGGTAGATACATTAAGTTTGATCTTAACCGTGGTGTGAAGGATCCTAATAATTTTTCAATCTTTATTCTTTTAGTGATTATTATCTGATTTCACCTTCTTACACCTCCACATTCGGAGTGAATTGTGACACCCAGGCTATTTTATTAATTGAAATGTAAACATTGATTCCTTGTGACTATGGTACAAAAAATGATGACAAAGTAATGATAAATGTAAATTCTAAAGTATGTTTCCTCAAAAAGGTCTCAATGACTTTCTTTGGCATCATGGGTTGATCTCTGGTAGTCAGTGAGTTAATAATTATAATGCAATATTGTCCTCTCTTTGCAATCAATTTTGCTTTGACTTTTATTCTGTCCAGATACAGAATTGACTGTTGATCCAATATACCTGAGGCATTTGGGGCTGGCATCTGCACAGTCTGAGAATTTGGATCTTGAGAGCGGCTCTGTAACAGACAATAATAGTAAGAAGAGCAATGGACTTGCAGCTCCATCACCAAAACAGCCAATAATTGCTAGTGCAGCAAAGAAAGGTCTTTTTGCTGAGGCAGCTGCATTGATACGCTCGGTGCAAAACCTCCTTCCGGATTACAAGCTGATCGTGTATGACCTGGGCTTGTCAAAAGAGGAAAAAGTTTTGGTGTGTTTTTGTTTGTGTATATAAATAAGTTGTAGGCCCTGTGTTTCGAACAGGAGAAAGAGAGATAAAATAATGATAACAATAATATAATATTCTACATTGAAGAATTTTAACATAGATATATAGGTCTGGTTCGGGAGCAGGATTGAAGGACTAACAGGAACAGACTATGATCTCTTTCTACCGACTGGTTAGGCCTAGTCAACAAATCTACTCCAATTCTTTAACTCACTCACTGCCGGGCTTTTCACAGATGCCCAACTGAGAAATGCCGGGGGTTTTGAAAGCTTTTTAAAACAATCATCAACAATCTATTTCCCCAAGTACAGCAATGTTATTTTGCATATTGATAGTGTAAAGAATGTATTTTATGTTGCAGAAAAAATATTGAGCTATCCTTAATGGTTTTGTTTTTATTGTTGTGGCAAAAAAAAAAAAAAAAAATCAGCAAAATTAAATTTATCTTTTTTTTCAGAACACACAAATATGACACTCATGCACCATAAAACAGTACAAAAACCATATTAGTGAGTAAAGAAAGCTGCAAACAATCCCTGAACTCTTTCACTATGTATTGAGAAAAGTAAGCAGGCCTTCACTCTCAATCACTCTGTTCACTGTTTTTTTTTTTCCCTCTGGCCACCAATGTTGCATTGAACTGACGGCAAAATATTAGCTCTAAACCTACACACCTTGAACCCAAGCAGATTGCATCTTATCAAGGGAAACAACTGTAATATTATGATACACTGTAAAAGAAAGACTTGCGAGCATGCTCGCAATTCGCCAACTCGCAAGACCAACAAAAAGTTCGCAAAACTGCGACCGCACCCCTGTCGGTCTTTGCAGTGTACAGTCGACGGCCATTGACCGCATATGTGTTGGTCATGGCAGCGAGTGTGTTAAAAAGATATTTTTAATGGGCATTAACTGTGAGGGCAATGTTAGATCTGAATTCCAAGCTGTGGGCTTTGCCTTAGCATGGATCATGGTCTTGTTTTTGTATATTTTTATCTACTGGTTGCAAACCCTTTTTTCGAATGGAAGAAAGGGACTTTGAACAAAAACCATAATCCATACTGTCCTTTATATTATAGTTGAAGAATCGCAACATAGCTTGGGAATGGGATTGAAGGACGAATAGGGACAGACGATCTCTTTCAACCTTGGTCTATTTGTACATAAAATCTTCTCCATTTAGCAAAGACATATTTTTTTCAACGAGATAATCCATCACATTCTAATCAGATAGGAGCTCATTGCACAGGAAGCATCACCTCACTGTGACCGTGTATATATAGTGTAGCTGGCAAAATGCTGTTTACTGAGATGGGCAAGTACAATGAGATGCTGTGTCAATATGGGATGGGTATGATGATATTCTTCAACATGCAATTAGATGGCATACGTTTTTTTGCTTTGTCCCCAGTTGTCGAAACATTGCAATGTCTCCAACAACTGCGAGAACCGACTCTTCCAGTTTGACAAATTCCCTTCCCATGTTGCCTACTTGGATATCCGAAGCTATAGACCCATTTGCATTCAGGTGTGTGATTTAATCTTTCCAATATATCTATAGTTCTTGATATGTCCACAGAATAACATGAATCTGTCGCAGTGTCTATGGAGAATCCATGAACATGATCTACTTCATCTCAAAGAAGAATTTATTTGTAGTCCATTATTTCATAGTCCATAGTTCAGTGGTCACAGTGGCGCAGTCGGTTGTGTGTTCGGCTGACAACTGAAATGTTTGTGGTTCGAACCCTTTTAGGGGCATTGTGATTATCCCTTGGGCAAGGTTATTTACACTAATTGCCTCCGTTTGTGGCGCTGCTCTGCGGCTGACGCTCGGTTTTCGGTTAAAAATCAAAAGACAAATTTCCCTTCGGGGATGAATACAGTGGATTTTTTTTTTTCTTTTTCTTTTTCTTTTTTTTTTTTTTTCATTCATTACATTTATTTTTGTCTTTAGATCAGAAAAACTCATGGGATATGGTGCTTTATTCGCCATGCCAAAGTTTAAGGGATGAAGTTGAAGTTGAACAGGATCGAGACCATTCAGTCTGTTCAATCTCTCTGTGTGACTTATTAGAATGTGACACGATACAATATTGGCAAGTTTGCAAAATAAAGGTGCAGCCTAGATTTGAAGATGTTAACTGATTTGACCATGTTGTCAGGAGACTGTTTCAAGCATTCACGACCCGTTCACTGAGATAATTGCTTCAAGTTCATAATCTCATGTCTTGAATAATTTTAGGCTGTTTCTTCTGGTTGGTGGTCATTCTTTTCACAGTTTTGAATGTTGTGCTTTTTGGCTTATTATGTATTATGTGGATGTAATATGTATACAGTGGACATCACATTAATTTGGTCATCGGTACCGATGTGATGAACTTTTTATAGCTGACTCTCTTTATATGCGTCATAGCCAAAGAGTAGGATCTTACAAGGGTTCTTTTCAGTTTAAAACATGTTTTGGCAATTGACACTAATTATAATTAAAATTTTGAAATTCATGAGCCATTGTATGAAATAAAGAATAAAGGAAAACAAAAATGGTTGCAATCAAACTTGAAAAACGATCAATAAATTATAAAACAGAACGGGGCAAAATTCCCCTGAGAGCGGAATTCTGCTGAAGTACTGTAAAATCAAATTCTTGTCTAAAGGTAGTCTTGATTCTCAACACAGAGCTTCAATATCGGGAATGTTTCAAACATAATTTTAAAGAGTTTGTATGATACTCTTTTGATGTTTGTCCAATTACAGTTTGCTTTGGAAAACTGCCTGCCAGGTCAGATATGAAATAAATTGAGCGAAATAGTTCCATGCTACCCTATTGTAAGATCTAGGCTTAGTGCCATTATTTATGCCACTCACATGTCAACTGGCTATCAGTCTTCATGAAAGGTGACGTTTCGGCAAATAGGACTTCATGTGATCATGATTACAAATGAAAAATAAGGAAACAAACAGGGATTTGGACTTAAAAAAACAATCTTGAGACAATTAGATAAATATGTTGGCATTGATTCAGAAAACTTAGTGGCATCCTTAGAAAATATTATATATAAAAATCTCCAATCAAATAAGTGAAATTGTTTTTGCCAGCTTAAAAATTTTTTTTTATCGTGTTTGTATTTTCCTTTTTTGGTATCCTTTTCCTTTGCTTTTCTTTCTTTTTTTTCTTTTTTCCTGTAGATAAATTTTGTTCTTAAAATATTATTGCCTTTGAAGGAGATAGTCATGCTTTTTGAGAGGGCAGTTGATGAGGTTAGCGATGCCACTGTCTAGTTGTGTTTCAAACTTTAAAAACAATTTTTCTCACAGGAAATGCTTCTGCTGCATGGAGCTGTGATCTGGGTGGATGATGGTTATTACTTCATTGAAAAGAATCTCACTAAAAGTGTTGTGCGAGCTAGTCAAACTGGCATCCAGGCCTGGCAGATCAGAGATCCAACCTCTGCCTTTACACACTCTAAGATGTATGAGTATTTCAACACCGAAATGACAAAGTATATATTTCATGTAAGTTGGGTCCCTTTTGATCTGTGGTGTAGTGTACTTCAACTTTTGTTGGAAGAATCTTAATAAGTCTGTATTTCTCTTCAAAAGCCTTCTTGAAGACACACTTTAATTCATGATCTTGTCTTTTGAATTCATTTTGAACTTGACTTAAACTCTATCACTCATGATGGAGCGCAGGTCACCAATGAGGTGCCTCAGCTTCTTTCTACCAACTCCAACTAGTTTTAGGAAAGATTAGAACTTAGTCTCCAACAGGGTTGATCTCTTCTATATTTTTTTTGTCTTTCTTTGCCTCTTTTTCCTTTGATGTTCTTATAACCTTCAGTGGGGTGTCAAATATGGCACGATTTACATGTATTATCAGAGATGTCATTTTTCCGGCAAATACTGGAATTCCGGTATTTGAAAATCTGCCTGCAAAATTCCGGCAACCTTCGGAATTCCGGTATTTGAAAAATCTGCCGGCAACCTGAACTTAGTTTATGCCTGAAGAACACTGGAAAACGGGAATGAAGTAGACTAGGTATGGATTCGCAGTCTTTCATTCATGCGAACAGAGGGCGCTAATTATGGAGCAGCGAATCCGAGTACTTACACTGGTGTAGTAATAGCATTGCTACAAGATTGTCAACTCTAATGCAAAAGGCCATTGTTTTTGTACCCTATAGCTACAGGCACCAATACATGTACTTAAGTGCACCAGGAACACAGTCATATTTTTGTCTGTTCGTTAAAGATTCCTATATGTATTTATGGGATTATTGAAGTAGGAGTGTGGGTAGGTAAGTGGTCACTCGTCCACCATGCCAAAGGTCAGGGGCTCGACCTCTGGCTGTGCAGGCTTGATTTAAAATATGAATTTTTCTGTTTTTTTCCACCTCCTCGTCCTGTGGTAGGCATGATGAATGAGTGTCTAGTCCCATCGGAGGCGTACGATAAACCAGGAGATCCCGTAAGCCTTTGCCCATGTGAAAGAACCATCAGTGATTAAAACCGAAAGGAGAAGGCCGTATCGTCCGCCACCCTGGCAAAATTCGATCCTACCAAAATGACCCAAAATAGTCATTTTAGTATCATGCACCTCAACATCCTCTTGTACCTCAAGATTTATTGACTAGTTCATTACTCTGAATTCAAGTAGAAGAGGCAAAGATCAGAAAGGAAGAGAGTGTGGCTGTGCATCCATAATCACCTTATATACTAGCCCAGGTGTATCAATAACATTATTAACATCATCTTTACAAAGACGAAGAAGAGATGCTAGACTCAAAGTGTTATACAAGATAAAAAATGGATAAGTTGCCATTTCCAACAATGATCTTCAACACCCCACTCGGACATCAAGAAAGACCCATCAACATAGTTACATACCACTCTCGACCAGCACAAATTACAGAAAATTCTCCTTTTACCCTAGTTAGTATCAGAATGGAATAACTTGCCAAAAGAAATAACATCAGCGGAAAATCTGTAGAAATTCACACACCTTATTTCGGCCTGCAAATTACAAAATAATATGTCCTTAGCCACTGTGTAGGGAGTTTTGATCTTGAATCACAGGATAATGGCAGAATCTTCAATATTGAAGGCAGACATTAAACGGCAGATGCAGATAACATTGCTACAAGATTGTCAACTCTGACTCAAAGGCCACCATTGATATAGGGAAAAGGTTAAACCCGATAAATTGACACCCACCCTCCCCTGGTTCCTGAAAAAAAAAAGTTGTACTTGTTCATAGGTGAGAACTTTCCACTGTGTAGCGAAAGTCCGCTGAAAAAAAAAAGAGAGAAAGAGTAGAAAAGAAAGAAAGAAAACGAAAAAAAAGGGCACCGAAATTTAATCAAGGTTTTTGATCTGGATTCTTGATCTACATAAATCATATATATGTAAATATCAGAAGAGCATTATCGCAGCGCAAGTTGACCCGTTGCAGGCCTAGGCTACTTGATATCAACTGTAGGCTTTTTAGACTGTGTTTGATTATGACTTTGCTTTGCTTCTTTTAGCGCTATTTTCAGGGTTTCCTCTGGGTCTTGAAATCTTGAAAATGTCAGGAATTTTGAAATTTTTTTGTCCAGGGAATAGGCGTCTTGAAAATGATACAGGTCTTGAATTTTCGTCGAGGTCGGGAAAACGAGTTTGATGGTTCCAGAGGCCTAACCTTTCTAATGTATCAGTGACCTCGAACCCTCGACATTGAGTTACGCCTACTAGAGAGATTGATAGAGGGGGGGGGGGGGGCGGAGGATATCTTCTATGCTGTAGGGGTGAGCCCTTTTAACATGCCATTTGCTCATCACAATACAGAATTTGACAGCTATACTAAAGACTATGATGTAAAGATAGACCTACAACTTCGATTGGCTTTCGGTAAAGACGACGACAGCATAGTACGATCGGTGTCCTCTGGTACAATGCTACAGAAGGGTCATTGACTTCGTCGATTTCTGCAACTGCTCCTGTTGATAATATAGCCCACTGCTACTGCTAGTATGCTACTTAGAACTGGTCTGCACTAGTGTGGCTAAACAACCTAGGCAAGTGGGCCATGGGCTAACTCTGACTACTTAAAGCTGATATATTGGCATGGTCACAATTTAACTCTTTGAATTTAATTTGCCCATATATCGGAATGCACACATGAGCAAATCACAGAGATGAGGCTAAATCTAGATTCTAGATCTTAATGAAAAGGGCTGTAGTAGACTGAATATATGTATGCAAAACGGCTAATGGCGTCAAACGACAGGCTTTGGCTTTGCGTGGTCACAAGTTTAAAATAAAAAAATAAATAAAATCCCACTCAAATCGTTCCCGGAGGGCAATTGGTCTTTTGATTTTTAACCGAAAACCGAGCGTCAGCCGCAAGAGCAGCGCCGCAAACGGAAGCAAGCATACAGAGGAAGGGGAAGGCAATTTTATGATCTATCTAGACACTGTCTAACATCTGACGAAATCACATGCCTTTGATTGAATTGCTTAGTCCCTTGCCATTGACTCGTGAGCCGAGATGGACTCTGGCCACAAATTTTGCACATGGCTGGGTTACCCAAGTGGGGTACACTGGTCACAATGCATCAGCTGTCAACATCTCCCTGCTAAATCCCACTACTGAAAGCTGACGGTCGGTGTTTCCTGAATGACATCAAAGTAGGCAACAGTAAATGTGCACGTATCACAGTTAAAGTACGTTCATTATGGTGCAGACAATCGTCGCGTTATCTTACTACACACGTGTAGAAGTAATTTTAAGGACAAAATGAAATAAATTATTCCTCAAAGAATTCGTCCATGTGAAAAAATGCAGCCTCTTAGAGGTGACTTTTATAAAGAAAAAAATATGTTACAAAAGAAAAGCGGCCTCCAAGGCGAACCGGCCTCTTAGACGGCATTCTCTTACGTGGTGACCACTGTAATAATTAAAGCAGGGCTATTTAGCATTGCATTACATTTATACTTAAGCCAACCTGCTTCTTGCAAAAAAGAAATAGAACTTAACCTGAGGATTCAAATGATGCTTGGTCTTATCTTTTCAGCATGCTGTGGAGTCGTCCCACCTTATTGTCTACAACCTTGAGAAGATCTCGACGGAGGTCATGCTGCCCTGGGTGAAGTGTGCATTGGTGGAAGAGTGCATCAATCCTCCTGGTGCCCAAAATTCAGGCTGTGTCAGTTTCCAAAAACCAAAGTATAATTATCGCCGATGCCATAAGTATGACATGTCGGCCCTCAGTGTAATCCTTGGCCAAGCATTTGTTGATGAGTCAGCATACTCTGCAGAGCAAAACCTGTTTGGAAGCCTTAAAGCAGACAAGTTGCGAGCTGAGAACCGGACAAAATCTGTGTTGGAAGTGCCTGGCGGCATGGGTCAGACAATAAAAGTGTGATGTGAAAAGTGGCGGAGTGAATGAGTGATGATGATGACGAGATTGATGATGCTATTAATTAAGATAAAGATGATTACAGGATGTGTAATAGCTTTCGAGAAGGGTGACGTTTTTCCTCTTAGTCTGCCCACATCAATCATTGCCATTGTATGGATGTTTCTTTTTCTTTTAATTGCTCCTGTCTAGTTCATTTCAAATTATTGTTTTATTTTGTGAGATTCTTATCCATTTCATTCTTGGGAGATACACTGTGTCAAATTACAATGTCTTATATGCTATTTTCATTCATTTTTGTTATTGCTCACATTTCTCATTTTGTCTGTCTTTCTGCATGTCTCAGTCTGTCTGTCTGTCTGTCTGTCTGTCTGTCTGTCTGTCTGTCTGTCTATCTATCTATCTATCTATCTATCTATCTATATCTATCTCCCCCTCTCTCTTAAATTTGTATAGATTGAAATAGAAATTCGCACAGGCTTTATCAAACTAATTATCACTGAGTAAATCGGTTTAGAGAGAAATATAATACTGTATATTATTATTGAAACGGCAAAGAATTTAATGGGCCTTCTCAGAAAGTCTCATAATATAAAGAACCAATTATTGTCCGTGGCGCATTGTAATACGCATATCAATGTTTTATCTATCATGAATTATTTTACCATGGCTTTTTGTCGTCGTCCCAAAAAAATGTTAAAAATATAAAATTACATAGAATCTCAAATTTAATTGACATGAATCTAGATTTCTTTCCAACTGATCAGCATCATAAAAGAGTTGTAAAAGAATAGAATTCTTCAGAAAAAAAATATCGAGCAAAAGGGTGGACCCATGGATCACACCGATCGCTAATGTGAGAGTTCGTCTTTTTTTAGTGTGATATGCTATTTTTATATCATTTTTACTAATTCGGCGCAAATTTTGGTGCAAGGTGAATATGGCAATGTTTTTATGCTTTTTTATGAGTGTATTTAAAATGTACGTTTCTTCAAGTTCTCCAAATTTCAACTTTTTATTGAAATAGATCTGAGGATTGTTGATGACAAATTCCTACACAGGCTTTCTTCACACCCTACCCATACCCATGACTGGGTTCATTATGCTTATTAGGCTTATAGCTCAGATACATCGCGGATTTATATAAAATGGATTGAATATGGTTTGAGAATTCAATGATGATTTTATGTGATGCTAAGTGTCCGCTTCAGTTGTGTTGGTAGTTTGGGTTATCTGGGTGATGATAAACGTGTTTGTGTAATGACCATTATCACCAGAGGGATACAATTTCAAAACATCTGACCCTCATACAGTTTAACGACAGAAAGAATTACCAAAATCAGAGCAAGATTTAGTAGAATTAAGGAAGAACGTCATTGCCACCCATCGTCACAGTAGGCTAATAATACGCATTGGTTTATTAGTTTTTGTGGTGCCTACTTGCTTGCACCTGGCCGGCCACATTTCTCCACGTCTGTCTTTCCTCTGCCTGTCCCTTGTATGTTTTGGTTGTCTTGGCGTCGCTAGTGGTCATCCTCAGCTAAGTCACGAATGTTTTTCTACCCATGACTCAAGAGAGACAGAGACAGACACAGAGAGAGAGAGAGAGAGAGAGAGAGAGAGAGAGAGAGAGAGAGAGAGAGAGAGAGAGAGA
>JBCJKF010680596.1:3507-18090 GCA_039654545.1 Plocamopherus ceylonicus | reverse complement strand
AGAGAGAGAGAGAGAGAGAGAGAGAGAGAGAGAGAGAGAGAGAGAGAGAGAGAGAGAGAGAGAGAGAGAGAAAAGAACGATTGGAGTCCTGTAAAGTTAATAACAGGCACTATGAAAGGAATTTGAAAGATACATCAATGTTCTGTAAACATATTACATAGGTTTTGGTTTTAAAAGATATTTAAAATAAACGTCGATCGGTAATTTAAAGATCACAAATTTAAAAAGGCCTTTTAAATGACCACAACGAGATACAGTGGAGTCCGCTTAACATAAACTGCTTGTTGACCGATCCAGCAGTTTATCTTATATAGCGAGGTTTATCTTAACCATTTCAATGAAAATTAAAGCTAAAAGACAGGCACACACACACCCTACGTAGGCTGCCTGCAGCAGGGGTGTTGGCTTAGCGTCTTCAGAGGTCATAACATCGTGCAAAAATCCACAATAGGCCTACAACTAAAACTGCAATGTACAATTTGGCTCCTATTGCAGAGCATGAAGTGGACAACTACGTTACAAATGTATGCCTCGAGTACATTTTTTGTAGCTGCAGAGTTTATCTTAAGCGGACCGCGGGTCGAGGGCGTTTACATTAACCGTACTTTCATTAGCAATGGCAAAGAGAGAAAAAATGAACAAGTTTATAATAACCGAAAATGTATCTTAATATTCTTAAGCGGTGTTTATATTAAGCGGACTCAACTGTACACATCTATTGTTAAATTGTTTTGCGTTTGAAATTATATGTTTTAAAAGGGAAAGTCTTAAAACGAGATTTAAAAACATCCACAGAGTCAGTGTGCCTGATTTGTCCAGGAAAGGAGTTCCAAAAGAGGGGAGCCGAGTACGAAAAAGATTGTTCACCAACAATTCACTAATGTATTCTGGACATTTAGACAGTACCGATCTATGGACAACTGAGCAAATTTTGTATTGAATGTGCTTCTCAGCAGGGAGACAGTGAAGTTCTTTTAAAAGGCCTGATGCTGAACCAGAATGGCTTAAAGACTAGAGATCGAGGCCTAACCTGAGCGGTGTCACCACTACGGTAACACCGCGTCCTCGTGTCCCTGTTGCCGACTTCAAACAGGTACGCTACTCGCCTGTAAAAAGCACATTGGGCCACGCATCCATCGTCCATCGGCACGAAAACAATTTAACTCTTTGACTAGCATTTTTAGGTATAACGACATATTATCATTACATTTACATTGGCTTGAGCAGGATTTAACCCTGACTACAAATCGTATCCCTGGGAGTGTATTGGCTCGGTCAGTAAAAACACTCATTGGCGAGGCAATTCGGTGCCACTGTCCCGGGTTCAAATCTCAGAGGATCCCATTATTATTTTTTTCAAACTATTCTTTTTAAAATTCCTCCCTCTATATTTGTAATCATTCTCTATGGGGCTCATTGAAATTGCCTAGATACAGTCTGTTTCAGGTTGTAACAGTTCTATAAGTAAATCATTTGGTATACGTACATGCACATGTACATTATATACATTATGTCACTATGGACAACGATGTTACATGTATTAATTTTTTGAGCATGATAATCTAAATAAAAAAAAACACACACACACACACAACAAAACAACCAATCAAAAACAAAACGAATACATGTACAACATATCGACCAATCACTAATTTACATATGATAAATCATCTGCACTGTGCCCCCCCCACCCCCCCACCCCCCCCCCCCCCCCTTTTTTTTCTTTCTCTTTCCCTCTTTCCCCATTTGGGTATTTCTTATTAGTCCTATTTGCCGATTTTATCTTTGTTTTTTCATAAAAATGCGATGAGTGACTTTCATTAAAATGTACTTTGGTGTGAGAAGTGAAAATTATGTCGTATAGTGTAAGCATAGAACGACTCGGACGATATATATATCTAGATCTACCGTATATTCGGTATAATCAAATAACTTCTGGGAATAATAGATCAATATGTTATGTGTTCCAATCATTACATTACAAGTAGATCTAGATCTATACAATTGTATGGAAACAATCCACACATAATGATGGTTTGATGAAATTTGCTGATCAACAACTCTGTCAAACCCCACGGAAGGTGACTCATCCAGACGAATACGTCCCGAATTCAACTCCCATTATTGTTGTTGACACCAAAACAAGTGTGACGTCACCATGGACTTCCCTGTTGATGACGCCTACAACCGTCCTTCACCGACTTCGATGACGTCATGTTCTATTTTAAGATACTGGGAAATTTTGCTAGTCTATTTTTATTTTGTGCAGAGAATTCCATTATTAATATTTACTATGCAAACTGAAGCAAGCTTCATCTGCTTCTTAAATCCCATATTCTGCAAAGCATCATTTTGTTTCAAAAGCACGACCCGACTGCTTTCAGAAAGGACAACGTTGTTGTGTAAGGACTTCCTACAATATTAAATAAGAAGAACAAAGGTCAAAATCGCATCGCCTTATTGGCCAGCTATTAATAGTACAAGATTTCTATTGGCTGCCTTGCGATGACGTTTGGTATTTTTAACGAAGTCACGGGAATCATCAAAACAAACCAACGTGAAACGATCGTACGCTAACGTCGAGTGAAATTCATCGTGCCCGAAGAGATTTGGATTACAATAAATCCACTGTTCTTTACTAAAGGATAAAACTGAACAAATCGTTTTAAGGTATGTATTCACTCCTTTACCATAAGTTTCGAATCCTTTTGCTTAGTCTTTCTTCCTCTTGGAGTGTTCTGGATAAGGTTGAAGTACGGAACTGAAACGTCGGCCATTCTTCGAACCGATCATCACTTTTCTGTTAGTGTTAGTATAGGTTGGACGCATGCTTTTAAGAATATATTCTTCCCGTTCATTATCTTGAATAGGAAACTGTTCGTCTTTTGCTAGATGTATCTTAGTCTATGAATTTACACCACTGAAATATAAGGTTGGATTAGGGTCGAAAAAATAAAGGTTCCAGTGTTGATGTGATGGCTAGCCTACCATGTTCCCCCTATCTGCTTGACCGACAACTTGTTTACGATCCTCGGCGCGACCTTGTGACCCCTCCTGGCATTGGGAAGTTCCGTTTGGATCAGCTGCTGAGATCACGAAACACTCCTTACATTCTCGACCCGGGATTTCCAATTTTGATGGCAGATGACTAGTCAGACTTGGCTGACTGACTTTGTTTCGAAAGTCTCATTACCTTCGCTCATCCCCAGATCTAGATCTATATTCTAGAGAGTTGTTTGATACAATTCCAGTGATAGATCTAGATCTAGATATCTAGGTCTTATACTTATGTGATTGTCATCCGATTTCTAGAGGATTTTCTTACTTTCTTGGATTCTTTCTCTTGCTTCTTTTTTCCTTTTTTTTTTTTTTTTTTTTGTTTGTATCTTAAAGAAAATCAGAAACTTGACTGATTGTTAACTTTGCAGTAGATCTAGACTAGATTCTACATCTAGATCTAGATCTAGGGAGTTTCAAGAGAAAACTCTGTTTATCTAGAAATAGATCTACTAGATCTAGATATCTAGATCTAGATCTAGATTCTAGTTCTAGATCTTAGACTCTAGGTCTAAACAAAATGAACCTCCTACAGACTTACGATTTACTTGGGTTTGTATTTTTTTTTAGATCTATTCTAATATTAATATTCTTTTTATTTTTTATAAGATATTGTCAGAATCTAGACCTTTAGTTCTATTTATAGATCTAGATCTAGATCTAGTATAAGTATAAGAAGTATAAGATCACATTATCTCCTAGACTACTGGGACTTGTATTACTGGTATCACCATAATTAATAATTCAGCATATGGTATTAGCAATTAATAATAATGGGTTTAATGTGTAGCCTATCTAATATTGAATTTTGACGCCGGTGGGGGCTTATTTATTTGCCAAGAATCTAGATAGATAGTACCAGGCCTACCCTATTCTAGATCCTCGTCATTTTCTTATAGCTTAGACTTTTATTTTTTATAAACATAGAGTCTAGACTAGATCTAGTTCTAGATTAAGTTCTATATAGAATCTATATCTGGATCTAGATTATATAGAATTATCTAGATCTAGATCTAGATAAACTACAAAAAATTTTCTCAATTTTTTGTGAAATTATGTGTAATCAAGTTATGAAGTGATTCTTGGAAAAGAATCTTTCAGTTTACTAATACTTGTCACGTCTAGATTTAGGTGGAGCTCAAACTCAAACCATGTGTACAGTGTTGAACAAGTTAGACATGTCTAGATACATCTAATTATCTAGATATAGATCTACATCTAGGGATCTAGTTACTCGTATCAAGCATTTTATCTCCTTCATGGTAATTGAGGAATGTTGATAATTGAGTGTGTTTCCGCCGTTCTTCGAGGGATGGCCATATCAGCTGGCCGAGCATGTCACTGATCTCATGCTAGTTAAATGTTTAGATGTTTTCTCTAGATGAAAGATGATATCCTCTATCATATTATTCATAACCCTTTTATCATTTGATCTTGCTTCCTCCAAACAGAACCTCAAGGTACCAGCAGATATAATGTTTGGCCTTGATTCCAGCCCAATCATGTTCAGCAGCCACCTTGCAACTAGTCCTAATTCTCTCTCCATTTATGATCAAGAAAGATCAGACATACAATCTTCCTACTGTGGAGGCACTTACAATTTAGCTTCTAAATTCACCACCGAAGCAATATCCTTGGAAGAGCCCATCTTGGATGATAAATATGAGGAGAGCAATCTAAAATCTGTGCTCACACCAGATTTCTTGAATTCTTTAAGCGTTGCATCATCTTCTCTTCCACCATCAGTCCAATGGGAAGCTAAAACTTCAGGTGAAGAATCAGAATCTAATGCCAATCTTACATTGAATGAAATCAACATGGATAGTGACATTGCTTTTTTAGACATCTTCAATTATGATACTGATGACAGTAAAATGTCATTTCCACCCTTAGACCTACTAACCAGTGAATTGAAATCCAGCAATTCCTCTTCTTGTCATACACCTGTGCCAGTTATGAGTGATGGACCTATTTCTATTTCAACGAATCCAGAAACTTTCCTTGATCAGGAAAACAAGGGTATCATGATGGTCGATGAGCTCAGAACTCCAAAAGTTGAGGGAGAGGCAAAGAGTATTATAAGTGATCAGAGCACAGACTGTTACAGAAAAACCCAACTCATTAAAAGCAATTTCCCACGCCGGGAAACTCCACCTTCTCTCATAGGGATTGTCACACCTGTTCGGAAGCCCAATGTGTTAGAAACGCCTGTTTTAAAAGAACAGAAGCCTGACATTTTGGAGTTAAAATCATATGTGTTCAATTCCAAAAATTCCATGGAAGATGCCAGATATTCTAAATGCATGAATACTGATGCCACTGTTGCTTACAGTTTCAATGAAATGGCACCACAGACTGTTCCTTGTGGATCATTAAAAAGAGTCTATGAGAAAGTAAAATCTGAACCAGACTCTCCATCAAGTAAAAAACAATGTATGGATGCAAGTGATGACTATGAAGATTTGAACAGTATGGCTGAAGTCAAAAGAGAAGTTTCAATTCGCCCACAGCGCCGAAGATATGGTGAGTATCTTTTTCATTTTGCTTGAAGTTGAAGTTAAAAATACGTTTGATCAGTAGGAAGTTGGTTTTTAAGAAGTGCTTTAAAAAAAATTAAGGGCAAACAAGATCTATCTACATGTAGAGATAAGTATAATGGGCCTATGTTTGTCATGCAGAGAACTATCTGGGGGTTACTTTTCTTTTTCCGTGTTTTCTTCTTCAATATTGATCTGATGATAAACCCTCAGTCAAACTAACTCATCATTTCATGGTTACATGTACCAGTATTACATAAGGAAATCATCCTGTACGCAGCAAAATTCCCAAATAGGCATTTTATCATCTACAAGTAAAAACTTTTTAGTTAAGGAATGTGTACCATTACTAGGCTTGTTTGTAAGTTGCAATGTACACCTTTGTTGGCCTGTGCCTGATTTATTTCGTCCATCTATCTTAAACTTATCTTATTTTGTTTTATTTCGAAGAGTGATAATGCATGCATAGATGTTATGACAATGGTATATATTTTAGTAGCATGGTGTGGATCCGTGTATAACGAAAGTGTGTTTTGTACATTTCGTTATAGTATAGGGGCGTCCAAACGATTTGTGAACATTCTCGTATTTTGTTGTTGTTGTTGTTTTCTTAGTAGTATGCTCCAAACTTAATTTATAAACTGGGCCAATTCATGCGGGAGTGCCTCGCGGTCTTCATCTGTTTGAAATGCCAGATAGGCTAGGCTAGGTTATCTTAACGGGCAGGGAGTCACCAGGCGTCTGCCTTTGCCACATCGTCCCAGGCTTGTCTGTGTGCTAGACTAGAAGATCTAGATTCTAGTACAGTTGTACTAGGCCTAGTAGGCTAGGCTTGTAGCGTTGGCGCCGTTTTTATTGTCTGAATGAACGGGGGTGGTCTCGGGGACGACCCGGTGGCCCATCCCATGATTGTGTTTTAGGCCTAGGCCACTTTTCACCACAAGCACTTTTGTTACCTGCACGGCCCGAACCCCCTTCCCGCCCACGCCGTTCCATTTTTCTTTTCAATTATCACTCTCACATTCCTTACAATAGCCACCTTCTCCGTGCGTGTGGATACAGGCTAGCTCAGTATCCAATGACGGTTCGGGATTTTGTTCCTTTTTTGTTTGTTTGTTCTTTTTAGTTGATTTTGAGAAAGGGTGGCGATGAGGGTTTTGCCAGGTTCCCCTTGTACAACATCAATAAGACGGATGTTCATCAATTGGATTTCGATCTGACTCGAAATTGAATGTATGAAGAGGCGTGCTTTGTTTATGTGCGTCTGTCAGGTCAATCCTTCAGATCTTATACTTAGATCTATGCCTTAATGGCCTCAATATTACAATTTTTAAATTATGCTGGCTCGTCCAAGTAAAATGGCGCTTAAATAGAAAGTAATTACACTAAAAGTGAAAGTATAACATTCTGTGTCGTTCGTAATACATGTACTTGTAGTTCTTTAGTACACAAAATAACCTCCGCTTGGGATTTCAATGACCATGGTGGGTGGTTGTAAGTCATTATCAATGGCCGATGTGTCCCGCCGACAAGTGTAACGTGGTTTGGTCCTCGTTCTCCCATTTACGGTGTAGGCTAATCAAGTCAGTGGTCTGCGCTGTGGTGGGACATTTGACACTACCGACACGCCCACGCAGATGACCACCGGGTGATTTTCCGAGTGGTTCAGACTAGGGGGGTGGGGGGTCGTTTTTAATGTCTGCCATTTACTACTGCCTGTTTATAATCCCTTCCATCTCTGGACCAACTTCTACATTTATACAGTTTACTGGTGGTACCTGAATACATATTACATGTACTTAACTTACAACTTGTGTGAATACCATGGATTGTGGGTTTCCTTCTGGATCATAAGGCTTGACTCGTCAAGACATATCTAGCCTATCTTTTCGACTTTGAACAGTTTGACAGTTTATTGCGATTCGATTTTACTTGCGGTTATTATCCTCATTGTATTTATTTATTTTTTAGGATTTTGTTTCATGTTTGTTGTTCAGAGACTTAATTCACGAATCCACATTGTGATAGAAAATATACATTAAATGTGCTGACATATGCCTCTTGCCTTTTCCTTCGTATTAGTTATCGTTATTTTATGTTCACATTCACATTCAACCAACTTTGAAGTACATACATATTTGGATATTTTTTTTCGTTCAGTCATTCAAACGTGGAGGTCCCATAACAAACAGGATAAGGATATATATATTTTATATATATATATATATATTGTTATATTAGTATCCTTTTAGAATTGGATACATACGTCAGAAGAATCACAATAACGTGCTAAGAGGTTTATTTGTCATTATAGTCCAGACGTTTCTCAAGACTGGCCTAAATATGGCCATCAAAATTCAGGACGAACGTCAATACCGACACAAGTGACGTCAGGCAACCCAAGCCGACTCTCTGTGACTGATCGTTTGATAGGCTAGGCAGTAGATAGTACTGGCGAGAAGCATGTGCTAGGCCATAACAATATATACACGAGCTGTGACCCTTTCCCTCGTGGTTGACCTCAGAGTTCAAGTACAAGCACTTCACTTCCCCACAATGGCGGTTTGCGATCCCGGTTGTTTGTAGGAGACGGATGGCACGACTTGGTCCGAAAGTATAATCGGCATCTTGCTGTGAAGCGTCAAACTCAAGGGAATACTGAAAGTATCGTGCTTCTACGATTATCATGTCCAGTAGATATTTTGGGGGACACCTCGCCAGATATTCTGTGGCCAGACCCTCGGCTCCCATGTCATCATCAGAATCAAGCACAGGCACAAGCAGGCCTACTGCATGCGCCAGAGTCGAACAAAATTTCCCCCCATCTTCGTCAGTCTACCATAATTCATCGTATGTAAATGAAAATTTGAGTCGGCACACTGCCACCCAGCCTGTCACATTACCAACCTTCCTTGTGCCAGCGCCATCTGTGCCATCCGATTTGAGTGTTTACGCCCACACAATTAAAGGTGTTTGTTCGTTTGACACATGTGTTCCTTTTTCATTTGCATTGAGGGAGGGAGGGGAGAAAGGGAGGAGGGAGCGCTCTTTATACTTTGTTCTTTTGTTTTTAATGTCGATTCAACAATAAACAATGAGGCATGTGTTATTTAAACATCAGACGAAACGAGGAAAAATTTCGTTGAAATAATGTATTAGATCACATTTTGATAAAGGGTTACCTTTTCCCGCGAGACACACGTCAAGACAGAGTAGCTCGTTGGCGCTGAAGCAGAAATGCAAATGAAGGTAGTTCAAATTATGATCTTTTGCGAGATACATAGATCAAAGTGTAATATTGGCCAGGGATTATAATGATAGCGTGGCATTCCTATGTGTGTTGGTACACGTACACACACGAAGTCGTCATACATACATGTATTAAAAGAAATGTTTCCTTGGATGGCTTGAGTTTTTTTGTTTGTTTCATATTAGATCTAATATTTTTGATTTTGAGAGAATATTAGTTCTTAAGTGTGTGTGTGTGTGTGTGTGTGTGTGTGTGTGTGTGTTTGGAGGGGGATGGGGGTGAAGATAATGTATCAATACTCCTCTATCACTATGACTAGTTTTCAATAGAAAACTGATCACCGTGATCATCTTTCCTCCTATCTTTAAGTCAACGCTTGATTGACATCGTGGTCCTTAATATTATACCACCCCAAGGGTGACTTTGTTTGAACGCATTCAGAGCATTTTTGCTTGTAATGTATAGTTTAGTTGTGTTTTTGTTTGTTTGTTGGGTTTGTTGTTGTTGTTTTGTTTATGAGATGTTGTGTGATTATGATAGTCGTCTGATTTGGGTTTGCCCACCAACAAACAGCTGTGTTGTTCTAAGGAGTATTTTCGATGCTGTTTCATTTTCACCGCTCCACTCTTTGTTTTAAACATTTTTGTTAAGTTGTTGTTGCTTCTGGCATTGCGTAAGGCGCGGGGGCGTCGCATGCTTCACATTGACAACAGTAACAACAAGTTATCTCATTCATCATTATTATTCATGCGTACCAGTACCAGTTGAGATAGACAGATTATAACATAGGCTTGGATCTTTACGTAGCCTAGTCTCAGCAAAGATACATTTTATACACTCTATTAAGACTTATAAAAATGTCAACGGCCATTTCACCCTTCAAGTTCCCAGATGGACATAGATTTCGATCTAGATTTATAGAAGTTATATCCATCTTTAAAGGACGAAACAACCATTTGATCTAACTGACTTTTGTATGGGTAGTGTTATAAATTGTTGTAAATCTAAACTGATTTTTTATTTAATCGACTATAAATAATCTAGATCTACCGACTTTATTTCTCACGGGTGTGAGGCTTTGCTATGAATTAATTACTGTTTCCCATCAACACGATCGTAGTGATACATTGTATAATGAAGTCCCATAATGTGAGGAATTCCCCTAAGCTGAAGGCCCCAAGTGACGACCTACATTTCATTCGTTCTACGTCAACATGACATTCCATATAAGGAGCGAACCATATAAGGAGGTGTTGACCTCAATTTTGTTCACAGCTGGGTAGATTTCCTGTTTTGTTGCCGTCACGAGTGACGCATTACAACAACAATATCCGTTTAGTCTGTTGACATGCATGACAATCAAAATGTTGTTTTGATCGTAATTGAGGAAAATGCATCGACACTCTTAAACGTTTTCCAAGTACATGTACTCGAAAATTGTTATCTAGATCTAGATCTAGAATCTAGACTACAATTATTTAGAATAATGTTCTTTGAAAACTGAAAGTCCCAACTTCGGCCCTTTTCTTTCCTTTTTTTTATGATGAATGATGGTGTTTGACATCATCGTCCTAGTTATCATAAGGCTACCTTGACGATGTGGGTCTTGCGTGTATGCATTGTTAATGTAAATCGATTTAATCATTATATTTAATGGTTTAATTTATCTTCTCTCCCCTCTCTCTCATTGCCGGCAGATTCTGGTGGATCTGGTCACATATCCGACGGCGCTGACGATGAATTCATGAGAGATTTAGATGACAGTGATGATGACGATGACTATTCTGACATAGGTGAGTAATATGCTTAACTGGGTTTGGTTTTTTTTAATAGCATGGACATATATTTCTAAGTATCTCTAGCTAGGAATGTATGTCTTAGAACTGATTTATCTAACGTTGAAGTTGAAGTCTAGATCTAGATATCTATAGTCTGTCTCATAAGTTTTCGTGGACAAAAAAAAAAATGATATCTCATAGCCTGAGAAAATTGTATCGATGAAAATTTGCATGCGCCTATAGAATAATAAGTCTTAACTAGTCTATTAATTTCAACTTTATACTTGCAGATTTTGACGTAGTTTCTTCTTTACCTTTGTAAAAAATAAGTAAGCATCCCTGCAACATTGAATTTTACAGTAATATTACTGTCATTAGGGCAGCGATCCATTTACACTTAAATATGATCAATTTATGCTTAAATACACATATGGGCTCTTAGTCCCACCTTCACATAGGAGTTCACAGCAATTGACTGGTGGGGCTATGTTCAAGATGTAAACAAAGAAATATATTACAGTAAAAATTTCTGTAGTTTGAATCCCATGGTCATGGCTAAAAATGTCAAATTTACACGAGCGAAGTGCCATTTTCATAAGTAGGCTACTGGACAATAGGAAAAAATGTCCTCAATTAAAACTAATTGTCCCTAGGCGTGCTGCAAAAAATTAACACCATACTTTGAACATGATTCAAGAAATTAATTTTATTCATCCATGAAAACATATGGGAGAGACGGTAGATCTAGATTATATTGTAACATTCAATGAGTTGTATTAATCTTGTCAATAAACATATCCATGTGCTTTTTTTTTTTTTATTATTATTGTTATTTATGCCTTCCTTTCTCTAAGACACATGTAATTTCTTCCTTTCTTTCTTTCTTTATTTATTTCTTTATTTCTTTATTTTTTTATTTTTTCTTCTAAAAGCTGATTAAAAAGATTGCCAAAATTATGTTGTCAGTAGAAGACTTTTCTGAGTAGGCTGTTGCAAAATGCCATTAATAGGTTGAGAGAGGGTGTGTGTGTGTGTGAGAGATAAAGAGAGAGAGAGAGGGCCGGAGGGAGTTGGGGAGGGAGTGTGAGAGAGAGAGAGAGAGATGATATTTCTCGTTCAAAACAGCTTTTCGGGTTAGTTAAAAATATAGCAACATTATTCAGTTTGACGGACAGTGAAGACAAACTTGAGGAAAGCTTTGCAGTTTTAATCCTGTCTCCTTCCTCCATCAATTAAAAATTAAAAATGTGTTTTTTTTTCCTTTCATGTAGATGCTGACATTACCACAACAGGTTGTGAATCTCTCATTGACACTGGTAAGAAGCAGAAACAGTTCTTTTGGCAATACAATGTCCAGGCTAAAGGTCCAAAAGGAACTAGACTAAAACTGGCCGTGGATTCGCCAAAAGACCCCCACATCTTGAATAACTTTGAAGACCCTGTATTTGATGAGTGCAATACTGTAGTTGCTGGAATTCGCCATGGTGGAAAGGCTCGTAAAGGTGATGGAAATGAAATTACACCAAATCCTAAGAAACTGGTCCTGATAGGTCAGCAGCTTCTCCGACTTAACAAAAGGATCAATTCATTCCAGTTAGGATCTGATGTGCCCCTCAGCAAACGGAATGAATCTCGCAAAGAGAAAAATAAATTAGCATCCAGAGCATGCAGATTGAAGAAGAAAGCTCAGCATGAGGCCAACAAAATTAAACTTCATGGCTTAGAAGAAGAGCACAGTAAGTTTTGAATGTGTGTATGTGTCTACTCAAAGCAGTGAAAGTAGTTTCAAATTTGATAGAGTATGAATAAAGGAATACATGTAATAAGGTTTGGGTTAGGAGTTCATGTTGCTTTTTTTCCCATTCAAATGTTTTTATGTTGTTATTTTTTCTTTTGTATATCATCACATTTTTGCTATTAATGCTTTTAACTCTAGACCCAGTCTTGTGTCACTGTTGAAAATAAATCAAATGAGAGTAATTTAATGGGAAGGAACGAGACTGGAAATGTGTTTTAAGGGGAACTTTCAAAGCGAGATTATTGACAGTGTTTGAACCAAATTCAATTGTGTCCCTTTTCTTCATTTTAAATTGTCATTTATTCATTATTTATTATTTTTGAGGTATGTATCTCATATAATTTCTCATTATCATTTTCTAGCTCAGCTCAATTCAGTTGTGCAAGAAATTTGGCCAAAGCTGAGAGATCAAGCAAAGGCATTATTGAAACATGGTCAGCTAGACTCTGGATCAGCCAACAACAGCAGATCACTGACCAGTACCCTGGACAACCTCATCACAAATACTCTGAGTGAGTTTCTTATTACAAAATAAAGTGACCCTTCATAATTCTGTCAACAACATTATTTATACTGTTTCATGTAGAAAGTATGATGAAGTTATGTTCTGTATTTACCCTTGTGTTTAAAATATATAATTTGGCTGTAACCCTTTTTCATGGGTTTTTTAATGGGTTTGAAGTTTGTTGTTTGTTTGGGTGTTTCGTATATGTGTGTGTGTGTGGGGGGGGGGGGGGGGTTCTTTCAATATTTTAAATTGGAAGGTTTTACCCATGCGTATTTAGTTATCTTATGGATATAATATTCTCTAATGCTCATCATTTTCGTGACAATTTTTCATGATATTTTTGTTTTTTTACTTGCAGAAGCCAAAGCTGCTAAGGGAACAACAGACTACGTCAATAATGTGATTTTGAAGGTGGAGGCTGGTGACTCAAAGGGAGGGTTGAATATCCGCAGCAGAAAGACATGAATAACTTACCTTCAGCCTAACAATGACTTCCTCAACACAAGAGGAGAATGTGCATGACGCTGTGAAGGTCATACCAATTCTGATGTGCTGTCGGAATCAAATGCATGCATGGCCCCAACCAGCAGAGAGCTTTGAGCATTCAGATCACTTAACATCCTTGAATATGGCATCTGAAATAGTCCATGAACTTGCTGTACTACAAATAGCTAGATTTAGAAGAATTCATTACTTGTAAAAACAAACAAACTTGTATTTTGTATTAATAGTGCTTCATATTCTATTATTGAAAATAGTTTGTCAGTCATTATCAAATTACATTCACATCATGGCATCAATGCTGTGGCATGATTAAGTCACCTTATAGTTCTTCTTTGTCTTTTTAAATCTCAATCTCTTTTACCATCTCTTGTTCTGTTCTGAAGAAAAAATGTTCAAGCTTTCATTCTGAGGTGGGAAAATGTAGTTAGGTGGTCTAAAGCTTTGTTTGCTCCTATCCTTTGTTCTTTAGATGGAAGTAAAGTGAAGAATATAAATTTTATAGTATATCTAGATTCTACTATTCTAGTTTCACTTAAGCGAGTTGAGCATATTTGTACGAATGCTCCAAAAATATGAGAAAAGAAAAAGCTCAAATTATAGCGGTCATCCGCCGTGCCCATTCCACTCCAAGGCAGTTAATTGTGCTTACCCATGTCAGAGCTCATCTCATTATCATCAGGTTGCTCCTTTTCAAACTACATGTACACAGTAACTCTTGACAAGTTGACAAAAAACATAAAACTTGCAATGTGCAGGCTTTCCGTCACCATGATTGTGGTGAATATAAACTTGACTTCCATCACAATGTTGGTGAGATTTTCAATGCTGTATTGATAACCTCATTTTGTAAATAGTTTCACATTATGCCTTGAACCCTCTTAGGTTGTGCATGTTTTGTTCTGTTCTTTGTTGTTGTTTTATTTTTGTATTTTCCTTTTTTGTTTTTTGTTTTTTTTGGGGAGGATTGTTGTTTTGTTTTTGTTGAGATTTTTGAGGGGTGAAGTACTGATTGCAAGTTATCATGAGTGATAGAAGAATTCTGTCTTACTTATATCATATGGGGAATGAACAGCCGTCATTAATAATCTGAATGGTTTATTTTGTCGGGGGGGGGGGGTCCTTTTTTTTTTTTTTTTTCTTTGGCTTTGTTT
>JBCJKF010680485.1:0-12052 GCA_039654545.1 Plocamopherus ceylonicus | reverse complement strand
ACGGTCCATCCCGTGGTAATTTATAGTGACAGCGACCACGCCCTGCGCACCTCCTCTACCTCCTCAAATCCACAACAAATTCAAATGACCGAACAAACGATTTGTTTACTTTATTTGTCTTGTGTCTGTCTATACGTCAACAGAATAGAATCTACCATACATTGTCACGACCATCCCACCAGTCGCACCGCAGAGAGATTCTAGCTGATCTTCACAGAATGTAATGTCATCATCCGAGTCCAGTAACACAGAGACGTCGATGTCGCCCGCCGGGTGTCTCTTGCGGGTCGCCGATGGTTGGTCTTCTAAAATAGTTTGCAACGTTGGCTTGTACTCACTCAATTTCTGTGTCGGCTGTCGTTTCCTTCCCTTCACCCCTCTGTGTGTCAGGGCCGGAGGAGGAAAGGGTGGCGGTGGATAGGATACAATATTCTCACTTCTGGAGTATCGGCGCCGATGACCGTGTATCGGTCTCGGTGGTACTACTGGTTGTAGGGAATCGGATACTGGTACAGGTTGAGATAATGCCGCAAGAGGTGAAGATAATGTCACTGGAAGTACGGATAATGTTGATGAACACAATGATGATGTCGGCGACAACGGACTTGACGCTGGTGACGGTGAATATACTGACATGGTTGCTGCTGCTGATAAGGCCACGGTCGCTGCCACCACTGGTGACGGTGAATATACTGACATGGTTGCTGCTGCTGATAAGGCCACGGTCGCTGCCACCACTGTCGTCGTCGACGGCGATGCTGCAGAAGATGATGATGCCAATAATACAGATGTTGATGCTGATAATGCAGATGATGTCATTGATGCCGCAGATGCCGCTGATGCGGTTGATAAATCGATGACAGGGCGCCGAAAACGACGATCGTCTGAAAGGCAATAAAAAAGGGACGACGGAATGTCACAAAAATTGTATAGAAATAATTGCAATATTTGTAAATAAGGCGACGAGTGGTCGAGCACCAAATTATGTACAATATTTACAAAACAGTAAAAGATGGACGAGATTGAACGGACGAGATTGCTAGATTGCAAGATTGCTACCTCTGACAAGAAACTTGAGGTGTTTGTTGACTGCTGACGAGTCGAATGAAAGAATGAATGGAAGAGCAAAACAAATGTTGTGTAACACCGGATAGTAAAAAATATCCATTACGATTAAGAGAAGCCGAGGCTTGTTTCGACGACGAGCTTTGACTCGGAAAAGCGACTTGGAAAAACAATACGACAATTAGGTCAACATTCCGGGTCGGGGTGACCCATAAACTCGAGGAGTTGACGTCTCCACTGCTCAAGGTCATCCCGTTCCATTTCTTGAACATCCGCAATTGTCGCGTCGATCATATCGAGAGCGGCGCTGGTGGCGGCCTCGTCTAATCCGAAATACGCCATAATTTCTCCAACCACCCTCACGATGACGTTAAAATCCCTGGGTTGGCTTGTCGCGTCGGATATTACGATGCATGCCGCAGCGGCGGCCACCACAGAGGGTGGTGTCGTCGATCTGGCGGCGCATCGACAACTCAACTGGGTTGTGATATAGCACATGTGGGATAAGAGAGTCTCCCTCGTGGTCTTTTGCATGTAAGACGATGTTGATGATGGGATGTTGTAAAGGATCAGATCCCAGAAGTCGCGTGTCGTCGGCGCGCACAAGTCCCAGTCAAGAGTATGGAGCACGAGTGTCTCCATCGACAATAGTTGCTGCACTGTATACGTGTTGTCGGTCAGATAACACATGGTCCCGGCCGTAACGGTGTGCGTGTCGTACATTTTGCTCGCCACCCAGACGCACGCCGCACCCATGAGTTGAAACATACACTTCTGGATAGCGATGGTCGGATGCGTCATCATCCGATCAATGTAGTTCACCGCGCCGAAAAATACGTAGTCGTTCAGTTTGCAGTCCCGTACAACGTCCCTAATCCACTCCACCAATATACACCTTCTTCTTGCGGTGAACACGTTGTCGTCAGTGCTTGATTGGTCGGTGCCTGAGTCGACCTGTACTTGCGCCTCTGTGTATGCGGTGGGGATGTATTTCTTCTCCATGACTAGCAGTTGTTTTAACACACGTCTATCCTCCAACAAACATTTGTCTATCCTAGACAGTTGGGGGGGTACCTCGCTCAACAACTGCACCGCTTGCAACTCGACCAACTCCGGTTGCGATTGTTGGACGGGTTGTGTACCAGGCGACCGAAGTTCGACGGTCCGAGTGTTCAAACTGGTCGAAGCATCGCCCGGTGTCAACGGTGGCGACAGCGAAGGGGGTAGTGGTGGTTGTGAGACTCGCGAGTCTGCGATAGGCGTGATAATCTGCGTCCAGATATCCTCCTCTGTACAGTACAAACACGAACTTTGGTCGCCGATTAAGCTGGCGATCTCAGACATTCTACTAGTCACTTGACGTACGTCTCTCCTTCAATCTATATTGTGTCTTTTCGGCGTGATTTTACAACGTGAAGTGTTTACTGAGATAGATATTTATTAGTATGACATTCACGACTCTTTATTTGTGTTGCAAGACAAGGCTTGACTCGCTGACAGCATTCCGTCAAACCGCGACTTGATTACTAACAGGATGGAGATTGTGACGGTTCAAGTGTCAAAGCGCATATGGGTCAAAGGGTGCGTTGATGTGACGATGGGACGAGTATCGGGATGGACGTTCTACTACTCTCTGTCGGGTGGCGAAACGTCCCCGCACCGCACATGGGCGATTCTGTTCTTCAATCGCCACATCCACGCGGCGTGGTTCAGAAGTCCCATACTCGACATTTGTTATCAAGGGGTGTTCGTGCAGCGGAAACAGTATTACAGCAACATGTATTGTCTGAGCATGGAGAGAGTATGGACCGACGCCTCCGTGTGGAGACCGGAATCGCATGCGCTCGACGACGGCGCGATCGATCAGGGGTGCTCGTTGACGTACACGTGCTCTCCTCCCATCCTCTTAAGAGACTCGCTCGACCTCTCGGACAGGACGACGAGCACAGGACAGAGAATAACGTTAAGGCAAATACAGGGTGGTGGTTTGTGTGTTAATTTTATTGACAACATGAATGATTATGGAGACCAACAAACACGCACAGAACAACAACGACGACGGACACGGGACTCTAACGACACTCATCTGTGGGACGTCTGTGGATACATATGTTACAGTTGTGGTCCAGATGGTAGCGGACGTCGTCGGAGGATGACTCAAAAACAAATAGAAGACTTGCACGACAGGCGACACCGACCTATGGCGTGGATCCCCAGTCTGTCGGTGAACACGGCAACTTTGGAGTGTTCGTTCATCTTATCATTCGACAGGTCTAGGGATAGAGGTAGATGCATACAGTGTCTGTCGGACGTGGACGAGTTTGGAGTACAAACAGATGATGATCGCGGTAGTGTTGACGTCAGGAACCTCAACGATCAGTTGTCGCAGATGATGTTAAACCACTAAAAATGTCAATAAAACAGAATGTACAATAGTCACTTGTCGGCTTCGTTTTTTTAGAAATGGTATCCGTTGTCGATCAAGGGTCTGAGCAGCCATTCCGCCGTGGTAGGATCGTTGATGATGATAGATTCGGCTATCGTGCCGCACAGGAAATTCAGGTAGTCACTGGATCTCGTCCGTAGTACGTCGGCCGACAGGACGAACAGCTTCGCCAACATCTCCTCTTGAGTCATGGAGTTGACGATCGTTCTCTTCACGTAACCTTGCAGGGACTCTCGTCGTTGTCTGCGGGGTAACAGGGCGGGTGTTATGTGTTGCGTCTTGGCGAACAGGAACAACCTGTCGGTTAAACTCCGCACTTGATGAAGCGGTAAATACATGCTGTTGTTGTAGCCAGCGAACGGTGCGTCAGAGAAGTGGTCGTCTATGAACACCACCACAAGGTTTTTGATGAGGGTGGTCAGGATTGACCACCCGTACTCTCTAGACTGAGTTGCTGGTTTGTCCCACATATCACCGCTGTCGCCGTTGTGTACGATGTTTTTACGACAATGATATTGACGATACATCTTGTTGCTGTATCTGCGATGTGACGGTGAGAGATGTGAAGAGAGAATGAATGACGTGAGACGGATCCGTCCACGTTTATCGACTTAGACCGACCAATCACATGCGAAAAGTGAGCGTGTCGCCGCAGATGAAAAATATCCTAACACCAAATATCGCATCGACCAATCAGATGTGTTGATGTTAGTGTTTTTTTACGGTGAGGAGAATTGTTTACTTTTCAACGCAAGCCGCGTCTTGAATGTCTGGAATGAATTGGGTCGTCGCATTGGGAAGAAATTCTAACATTGCCGTCATCTGATTGGTCGGTTCGAATTGTACAACGTTAGTCGTTTAGTTTAGCTGGAGGGGATATACGTCAACCCCGTCTTGCGCTCTTTCCACGCGTTGAAATGAAGAATGGTCGCGTCGTCATCGCCCACCTCTGTGGCGGAAGAAAACCCAGACATACACACGCTAGTCGCACCGTTGGTTTCGTGCATTCGACGTTCGAAAATACGAACGTTCTGATAAATCCTGTAGACCGAGAGAGGGTCGTCGCAGTGAGGGATCGTTCCGGTGTACCCAATCTTGAGTAAAAATGCCAAAAGCTTCTCCAAGGTCTTGTATATTATCGATCTGCCCGTCGGGATATTGTCTTCCACAGCCCCCATGTACACCTCCATGTTACTCAGACTCATACACAAAGTCACCGTGTCTCGCATCGGCCAGTCGGTCCCGTGACAGAGGACGTGATCCTTGCCCGAGGTGTTCTCCAGCAATGCGCCAAGAGTGCCCGCTCCGTCAATCCCGTCGCTGGTACGGTATCTGTAGATACATTCTCCGTCTATGATGGAACTTCCGACTCTGAGGTCGATGAATTGACGATCGACGTCCCATTCTGCGAGGCTGCGAAGAGATCCAGCCAGCGGCGCGTCGATAACCGTCAACGATTTCTTGCCCTGATCCAAATTAGAGTTACTCACGGTAAGATTGGAGATCAATTCGTTTATGGTCGCGTGAGGATCTGCGTGCGCCAGCGGCGTTCCGTCGGATGCTAGGAAAAAAATGTCCGTCACTCTCTCGGTGATACAAATGTCCAGCCCGTTGTGTACGCGTAAGATCTGACAGTTGAGCTTGGTCCTGTCGTAAACGGTCACGCGGTCGAACGCCACGGACCCCCTGGTCGAATATCCCTCGACGAATCTGACGGACAAACGTGATGGGAACGCGAAAATTAGGCTGCCGTCATCGGCATCTCTCAGCGGCTCGTCGTTCTGGCTCGGGGTGGATCTGATCACGTTCGACCTCATGTACGCGCGCACGAAGTCGCCCACCCCCTCGTCGAAATACCACCCGACGGCCGTCTTTTCACTCCGGGAAGATGACTGGTCCATCGGTGTCGCCGATCTAGCGTACTGGTCACTCTCATCGTACTCCATGGGCGTTTGCCCCAGCACCCTCTGGCGCATTGGCGACACGTACGGGTCGTACTTTAGAGCTTTTAGTTCGGCTCTAGCATTCTCGTCCCACACCAAGGCGCCGTCGGCGGATGTCGATATATAGATGGTGTGGCGTGGAGTGTTTGGATGGACGTTGTAAGATTTGTTCTTGCTGCGGTCCACTCCGCTGATGAACACACCCACGTTATACGCTAGCGCGACCGACTCGACAATCGCGTCGATCCCTGCGGCAGAATCCGACATATTCGTGTCCCATCCGGCGAGTCGATTCCCTCTGGCTCGCCGTGCAGAGACGTCCATCTGACCATCATCGTCGTCGTCGTCGAGTGCAGCGGCGCCGTCATAGTCTCCTCTTACTTTCATGAACATGTAATCCAGAACATTTCTCAACGTGTCCACAGTGTAGCTCAACTTGACGATACCCATCTTCTTGTTTTTTTTTGTCGATTCGTCGATTCGTCAATATTTGTTTACGTTCGCGATCGACATGGACAGAGGCGAAATCCTATTCAACAAATAGTAGGATGGCGCAACAAATTAACAAGGAAGAAGAGAATCGGTTGGCTCTCATCGACATGATGGACGCTTTCGAAAACAGGAACATACACATGTACACATCCGGAGCCGCAGCAGATCCGTCGCACAATAAAGCGATGGCCGCCAGAATGCTCTACGCGCACTACCTGAATCTCAACCGATCGTCGCCCTACTTCAGGTTGAATGTGGGATGCGGCGACGATCCTGTCGGAGACCGGGTGATCCAATCTGTCCCGTCCGCTATTCGTCGAATCATGTTGAATCACGTGTGTGGCACGCAGAGAGAGTTGCAGGAAAGATACCCGTGTACACACAATCTCATCAGCCTGGTTACTTTGACGGACGTCGTCTGACATCGATGTGGAGAACGTCGTCGAATAAACACATAGAAATATCCTTGATCGCGTCTCTTAATCCCTTCGTTGATACTTTGTTTTCGTCGCACGCTGTCTGTTGGTCATGGTGTGGTTTGTACACTCGCTCGACGAATGTCAACGCGCCTTTCGCAGCCCTAATTTGTGTATGGGGTAGCGCGTGCACGCCGAGTTGGAAACGAAATACCTTATATAGGAGCGAACTAAGGAGTCTGTATAGGTTTCTTTTCACAGGAGAATAAAACAGAGTACAGCTGAACATCGGATTCTGAGGCACCCCAGGCGTTATTCGTCCCGTGAGTGAGTCCGGATTGATGTCCAGGTCCTCGTCTGGATGTCGTGAGATGATACTTATGATGGCGCGAGTCGTGTCGTTCCAATCGATATCGGCCATGTTTGTTTGGTTGATGTAGTATACTCTCATCGCTTCCACGAGTCAAATACCAAGAGTTGTTGAGCTCCGCTCGTTATATATACAATTTGCGCGCATGCGCACTAGATCTAGTACGGCTCTCTCGATCGGTGTCGACGTATCAGCATGGCCACCTTGAACAACACCGCGAACGTGTACACGGTTAACAGAGCGTTGGAATATAGCGGAGTCAACGGTGCGTTTGTCACTATAGCTAATTGCATAATACACACTATCACGTACGGCGACACGACGTACCTCGTGTGTTTGTCCAACACCCGAAAGTCCACGACGAACCAGACGAGTATGGCTAATAGCACGATGAGCTGCGATACGACGGCGGTGGGCAATCCTCCGACGTCCAAAGAGTATCGACATACGATACCGAAATTAAATATAGTTGTGATGGTAGACAGAGTGGCTTGAACACACATACCCTCTATCATCAACAGTCTCGTAAACCACACGTCGGACATGCGATCGAGGCAATCTAGGTCTGGAGCCGCTTTTGATAATGACACCATCAATACGCCGATCATCAAGAACTGGAGAGGCGTTGTGACGAACAACAGAACTGACGCGTGGACGAGCATGTGTCGAGTGAACAGCACCACCCACGTACAGCTGAGTATCGAACATACGATACTCGCGTATACTACGGTGTTCGGGATGTATTGAGGATCCATGTAGGCGGGAAATCCGCGATAACCCCCACCCCGACAAATCGTGAGCAGAGAATACATCACCCACAACAGTTGGTAGACGTAATTTACTATCCACAAGACGAACACCCACGAACTCGGTTCAGCCTCCAGTTTGTAAGTTTGAAATACAGTTCGAATACGTTCTTTTATTAGGTACCCGTCCGGAAAGAAACCGAGACCGGTCACGGTGTACATCGTGATGGTCAGAATCAGAGATACGACGTTCAGAACTGGGAATATGATGAGAGATGCGTGAAATGTCATCGTCGGATGTGTGTTTTTGGGTGTCACCGCGCATGCGTCGTCGTACTAGGCAAGATCGTCACTGATTGGTTGTCCGCTGACGTAAATACACCGAAAAGTCATGATCGCGATCATTTCATGTTAAATAATCAACGGGTGAACATCGAAACCATTTCATCATAGTATCTACAGGGATTTTTTCTGGATCCATATTGTTAACACACTGGTGAAATCTGACGTCCAACGCCAGCGCGTAGGATAAACTGTCGTGTCGTTCGGCATCAATTAGACGGACGACCGAGTGTCGAAAGCAACAGTTGAGCGTCTCGCAGTCGAGAAAGACTCCTTTCTTGCGGGGCGGAGGACGTCCGATCATCTCATACAGTATACCGGCGGTAGGATTCCTCTGCTGGACGGATTGAGTGAAAAAGGATAACACGACGCTATCGTACTTTGTTGTGGCGTTGACCAGAGTGGTAGCTGAGCCGTCTTTGAGGGACACAACCAAGACCCGAGGAACTTTCGACTGATTCAACAGACCCTCGAGGTCGTGCACATACTCTTCCGGAAACTTGTCAATCAACGATTTCGCCGACTTATCGAAGCTGCGGGGCGATTGGTTGGGTGTGGACAGAGACACGTATCTCGTACGTTCTTCGTTCATATACCTCACAATCAACTTGGCGAGGGTCGAACGTTTATCCATCCGCAGGCCCGTGTCCACCAGATCCAGCTCTGATTTCAGCAAAGGAAGCGGGTGAGGAACGCAGTAATAGCAACCGCTCGCCATGTCCTCCTCCTCGGAACCGAAGATCGGCACCTATATGGGTGACAGATTTCACTTCGCCGACGATAGAGCGCGACGATTGCTCATAGATTTGTGTCTCACAATTGAAACTAATGCGGTCGCTCTGGCGCCAAAATACGTCCTGGAAACGAGACGACGAATCTTTCGTTTTGTCGCCAACGGAATCAGGTTTAATATTCACTACAAGGATCTTGGTCACACCAACACCGAACACTGGACCGTCTTCGCAACAAACCCTCTGGGTGACAGAGAACACGATCTCGGCCTGCCGCTCTATCCGTTGTTCAAGGAT
Source organism: Plocamopherus ceylonicus (assembly GCA_039654545.1). Classification (NCBI taxonomy): domain Eukaryota; kingdom Metazoa; phylum Mollusca; class Gastropoda; order Nudibranchia; family Polyceridae; genus Plocamopherus; species Plocamopherus ceylonicus. The sequence continues at coordinate 3,204 of JBCJKF010680485.1, read as the reverse complement.
CTATTTTTCAATAGTTTACTATTTAACTCGGGATACGAACGGAGAGTAGTGCACGACACCGTGTTGGGATTAGAGAAAGACAATCCCTTCGTCACCGTCAGAGACGGACATCTGCTCAGTCTGTATTTTATACTCACGGGCAGCATCATCCTATCCCCCAGATTGTGTCAAAGTTATATGTTCAAAGGTGGATACAACCCCGTCAAGACAGTCTACAACACGATCAGAGCGTCGCTTATCCCCACCATCGCCAAAACCAGGCCGAGTGACAGGACTGCCGCACAGTTGTGGACTCCAAACACAACATCACGCGTGGTGTGTTGGTCGCGCAGACCCAAAACACATCACGAGACGAATAAGACGGTGACAGCGGCTATAGTTGATACTCGAGTTTTGGCTTTCGCTCTGAAGTATTGCGACGGATACCATTTGGTGAACTGGACACCGGACACCGCGCGAACTAAATACAAAGCTTGCGCTGAGTATCTCAAGACCGAGTCGCACCACCAACAGCCCCCATTGGTGACGCCGGAGAAGCTGCACGTGTTGTTCAGAACATCTAAGGGTCTGTTCGTGGTCTCGAAGCGATCGATTACGAAAGGACGAACGCACGCCGTTGTGATTCGAAAGAAAGATTGCGACGATAAAGTGTACGTCTGGCGACCACCCGATGAATTGTACCGGTACGATACGATCAGCGAGTACATAATCAACCTCGATTTGAACTGTGAAGACGACGTCGATGTGTCTCAAGTTGTGTGAATAAGGATGTCATCCGGCGGTAGGGTGGACGATAGTGAATGTAATGATGCGCGAGAAGACGGGCGCGACGATTCCGACAGCGACTTGTCCGCCGATACGGAATACAATTGGTTGGATCATGTCAGGCGAGACAGGGCGAAGATTAACAAGATTCTGTTAGGCGGCACGAAGCGTAAGAATAAAAAGAAACGCGCCGACGGAATCCCTGTATTCTCGTACAAGGGACCCGTCGACGAACTCCCCCCCAACGTCCTTATCATTGGCAGTGGTGGTGGCGATGACGACGAGAAACATAGATCGTCTATCGACGTCGTGCGAACTTCTGGCGGCTCCTCGAAAAATTCACAAGTGTTGCAACGACTGACGCCATTCGTTACGATCCCGACGATAGAGCACATTCTGGGGTTATCCAAGATCAGAAAAAGATTGGGTCGGACGCAACATCAGCAACCAAAAGCCATCGTCGTTATGGGGGTGGATGAAGACGACGTCAACCTCATCATACAATTCTACCTCACTCTGTCCGATCCTGACCGGATGAAGGTTAACGACGTACCAAAAAAGGTAACCGAGGTGAAATCCGACTGGAAAAATGCGGCGCACGAACGACTATTCAACCTCGCGACCTCTTTGGGCGCGAAAATATTCGTGGACGCGTTCTATTCACCCACTCAATCAATCTCGGCGACCCAACCCCCGGAAGCGGACATGACGATCGATATCGTTCAGGACCAAGGGATGCACGACCAGAAGATTCCTTACGTGGTGATACCTCATTTCAACCCCAAGACCTTTAAAGTCGACGTGTACCCGACGTTGATAGTGGATTGCGACGGAGACATCACGACCCGCGTCCCCAGCGTCAGACACACGCTGACGCCACGCCTGAAGGTCTCGGAACTGACGTACGGGGATGACGAGATAAACTACATGACTGCGACCACCTTCAAGAACCTCACGAATTTGTACCGCCACGTCGACGACCCAACGCCTAAATTGATAGTATTCGCGAACATCTGTCCGTCAGCAGTCCTCGGGATGATCGACTTTTACGACATTATTCTCAACCCTACACGCACGGAAGCTGGTGAAACAGACACCCTCCTGTATCGCGATATCGAATATCTACAGAATGAGGCGATGAAGGACGTCGTCTTAGACTGGATTCGGCTCGCGATTGTCTGTGGAGCGGACACTTACAAGGACGCGTTGAGGAGAAAAATCAAATAGCGGATTATTTGTGACTCCAATCGATCACTCGATCAAAGTGTTGATAGACTAGACTGCGAGAACCATGGATGCCGAGCTACTCAAATGCAAGAGAACTGACGACGCCATGTCGGTATACATTCCTAAGACTAGAAGGTGTCTGTACCTCATGTCGTATTTCAATTCCAAGGATTACTCGTCGCCCTCCGACGCGGAACAGAGATGTAGCTACGAACGAGAGATGAGAGTATTGGAGGATCACAAGAAGCTGCTCACGCAACTGATCAATCCTCTCGTCAAATTTCCGGACGGAACGTACAGACCTCCTCCCATCAATGTCATCGGTTACTCCCTTCGGTTCTTACAGTTAGCTCTCCTACACCAATGTTCCGACAGACAAGTCCCGAAGAGGGGATTTCAGATGTTCATCGACCTCACCGAACGATTCAAGAGGATGATGTTGGGGTTGGACGACGATACCCCAGCCGGTGTCAACGATCTATTCAGAGAATTCGCGATCTGTCTGGGCGACGTCGCATTCAAGAAAGACGAAATCGAGAAATCGATAGCCATGTTCGCCTGCCCCCTGTGTGTTCGCCAAGACGTTTACACGGGTATTGGTTGGACACCCTACGTGTGTCCCAAACCGTTAGGTCAGATGTCAAACTACGAAATTTATAACGGAGTTATTTCCAAGAGGGGCGGGAACGATGACATGATGATAGGTGAATGTAGCCACATTAGTTCTCTTCAGAAATCGCTGTACGATTGGATGTTTTCTAGAAAATAAAAAATGTTACGAAAATATTGCAATGTGTGGATTTTCTCACTTCACAACCACAAGCCGCGTCTTGTTGAAATTGATGTTACAATTCGGTAGCGGTAAATTATCTGTCCTAACATCTAACGGCTGATTGGTTCGTTCGAGCTACCGATGTTAGTGGTTATTTGCAACTGCTCCAAATTCTAACGTTCTCATGTCTGATTGGTCTACGATTGTTTATATTAGCCTGCGCGCGGGATTTTATCGTTATTCTCTGCTCTCTCCAGACATCGATCGACATGAGCAATCCGACTGAAACCACTACGACCACCACGGGCGGCGCGGCCCGCACGGCCGGCAAGTTCAACTTGAATCCCGGGTCGGTGTTCTATCTCGCGTGCGACCCGCCAGAGATGACCGACAAGGCGTTGATTAGGATCAACGAGACCGGCGGGGTACGCAAAGCCGTA
>JBCJKF010680374.1:0-12052 GCA_039654545.1 Plocamopherus ceylonicus | reverse complement strand
CCCCCCTCACTGAACTGATGCAACCATTTGCTAGTACAGTCAACTCCACTTAACTCGACGTTGCTTAACTTGATTTTTGGATGAACTTGATCTTGTTCTTTCGAACAGACCCTGCTGTAGTACAATATATATTAAAATACAACGGTTATCTTGACATCAAGATAAGTGTTGAAACGCTTAACTTGAAGTGATTTCTTTGCCCTGTTTATACAAGTCATATAGAAAAATTCAACAGATAAGTTGATTTTTTAAAATTTTTTTTGACCAAGCAGTACTACCAGTCGACCTAGCTCTATGGCTGATCACAAAGTTGTACAGGCCTATCCTACTACATGTATGTACCACAAGTACAAAGGAGACCAGATGTAGGCTACATGAAGGCCTAGTCTACAATAGCCTGGTAAGAGAGAGCAAAAGAGAGGGGGTTTGATTGGTGACGACACTATGACTGTATAGAATCATTATATATGGACATGTACCATATGACACCTACTAGCTGGCCTAGAAATATAAAGTAAAGAAAAACTTTAAATATGATTTGCCTGAGACTCTTGAGACAACAAGCTTGACTAGATCTAACTAGACTTTGCCTATGCCAGAGATGTCTCCGCCTATGCTTTGCTTTCACATGCCATGCTTCTTAGAAAAAAACAAAGCTAAAACAAAACTAAAATGTGTTCTTCATCATTACTGAGACAGCATCACACACATAACCGAAATTAATGATCCCGTTGTCAAGATTTGCATTATAATATATCCCCTTAAAATCCTGTTCAACGATTAACTCGAACAACGGATATCTTGATCTTTTTTCTCTCCCCCACCAAGGTCGAGTTAAGCGGAGTCGACTGTATCAGTTATCTAATTCCATGAAAGTGAATTCTCAATGGTACATACATTGCGTTGTAAGCCAAGCTTAATCAATGGCTTGATACTAGATCAAAGCCTAGTTTATGTGTTGCTGCATGGTATATATGTCCATATAAGTGCCCCAGATAGCATCGCATTGCATGTCTAACCAACCAAGTGATAAAAGTTATGTGAGCTGAGAATTAGGTTACCATATAAACAGAGTTGGCAGGTCAACTTAGCCAAGATAAAGTTTTCTAAAGGGTCTCCCACACGTGCACATCTGGTCCGGGTCCTCAAACCTCCCAAAAGCATGTGCATGTTGATGACATTTCAGTCGCACCAAGGCCGGGCCTGTGCCAAGAAATTCTGTTGCTGCAAGATTTTTACCAGCGGGCCTGGCTGAATGGGAGTGCGGTGTAGAAAACAAACAGACAAGTTTTTAAAGAAAATTTCTATTTTGACATCAAATTCGTATTCAGCATCAAATTTACTGCTTATTTGATACATGTACTAAACCCCAGTGTAATACAATGTTTATCAGATTTATCAATAGAAATCTACTTTTTTCCTATCTGTACTCAAGTCTTAAGTGTTTCATCATTCGGAGCATATTGCACGTCCGTGTTCCGTGCGTGTTGATGGGGTGTGTGGCGGTGGTGTGTTTTCGCCAAGCCAGGCCTCACTTTTTTTTTTTAATGGTCACCTTATCAGGAGCGTCATGCTATCCTAGGTCGTACAAAAATGTACTAAGTGTAGTACACTGTATAGACTGCAACCTTATGAATTATATACATACAATACATGTAACACGTAAAAAATCCACCACTCTGAATAAAGTTTTCTTTATTTTTTTATTGTATTTCTTTAGTTGCTTTTTCATTATTTTGTTTTGTTTTTAATTTGATAGGTCAAACTCACAACAATATCAAATTGTATTAACGTAAAGTGTACAGAAGAATGGCAAACTTAACAATCATTCTTTGAATTAAACTCTCATCCAGATTCTCGATCAGTTTACTGATGCATTTGTACAATGAAAGTGAAAGGTCAATGAAAACATTTATTGAATTATCACGGTAGAAATTTTTTGTAAAATTCAGCTCTGATTGAACAAAGAAAAAATGAGCAAAACAAAACAAAACGCAAAGGCCCCTACCCCCCATGTCAGATAATCTTTTAGTTTCAGCCTCTCAAATATAGTGAATCTTCTACAAGCCATGACAAAGCAAAAGCTAGATGGTATTATATACTATGTGCTATTTACAGTGAGTTATGGTACAGTCTTAGTCTCAACAAACTTCAGGTATTATTATTAATATTATTATTCTGTGAAATTTCTTTTGGCTATAATCATCATCATCATCATCATTCTTTACTTGCAGCAACCCCATCATGGGGGACCAATCCACACTTCACAAATCCTCAGACACACAAGTCAAACTAAATCCATTCTTCAAGCATGGCTGTTTGATTTATTTAATTTTTTGTTGTTTAGGGGTTTTCTTGCATGATCTCTACATTATAAATGATGTAGAGGGAAAGGGCAGTGTATGATTATGAACTACGACTTTCCTCACTTAGTTGTAACAAAACAAGATGAAAGCACCATTTTGATTTTGGAAAGAGATATAGATATTTCAGATGAATGAAAAGAAAATGCAAAATATGTTTCTATTCAAGCTTGTTTCAGAACATTTTAAACTTTAAACAAGATGCTTTAAAAAAACTCAATTTATGAAATGTCACAATTTCTCATAAACACACAAATATATATGGAGCAAATTTTAATAATAATATAAAATATAAAGTAGGCCTACAAAAAAAAGTCTTCAACTTGCCTGTTTTAGATTCCCCAGATCTAAACAAAAAATTCAATGTTATTTGAGAACGCTTTCAAATAAAAATGTTATTCATATTGAGGCCTGGAGAGTGAAGTGGCAATGATTTTATGTCCAGCTCCAGTGTCACACAAATACATCTCAGTTATAATTTTTGTGAGATAATTCATGTGTACACAATGGATCCTGGATGAACAAATACTAACATCCATGTATTTCATGAATCACTTATTTTGATACTACAACTATAACTCTTTCTACTCCGTCTCTTTATTTAAATCACACTGATATTCTAGTAAATAACTTGAGGCAAAGTTCTACATAGCCACTTTGTAGTAACATAGCCAAGTTATTATAAGAGCAATTTGCCAGCCTGCTTTACCTTCCTAAAATAAAACTACATCTTCGACTTAGACAAAAGAAATTAGCAAATCAAAATAATGCCACTTAAAAGTTAAGCTTTCTTTTTTTTCTATCTCCCAATACAGTATAACTCGGATATAATGACACAAACGGGACTTTCTTTAAAGTGCCGCTACATCAGAGCGCAGTACACGCCACACTGTTGAAGGACTAGTATCAGTTTAGTTGGCTTCTGAGTGTAGTTGTGGCCATTTTTAATTGGTCAATGCCTGTATTGTTAAGAGCTTCGCCTACCTGTAGTAACAATAGTGCAGTTATAACCCAATTGAAGGCCATGGGTGCGGTTATATCAGTTAATTTGTACTGTCGTTAAATAGAGGGAAGAAGGGGGCTTGGGGAAAGTGCCATTATACTATACCCAGGGGTGCCGTTATAGCCCTAGCCATTACTGTACATTGATTTTTTTTCAAAAATCGACTTACAGGAAATTCTGACTCCAAGCCAGAATTCTTTCAGCCAAGCAACAAAAAAACAACCCAAAAAATGAATACAAACAGCTATCATTCAAACAAGCCAACAAAAAGAAATGAAACCAAAAAAAATATACCTAATAGTAATAACATAGTAATAATAATACCAAGAAGAAGAAAACCCAAACATTCCATTCAGCACGTAGTTTATGTAGACATATCTTCACAACATGCAGTCTAATATCCCCCTCTTCCACGACCTCTTTCCATTCCCCTAGACCTGCCGCCACCACCTCCTCCTCTGACTCCTCTCCCTGGACCCCTGTTGCTCCCCCGGAAGCCCATGTGACCCCTCGACTCACCCCTGCCCCCACGATTGCCTCCCCATGACCCCCTTGACCTCCCTCCCCTTCCCCTAGGCGGCCCGCCGGGGCCTTCCTCCCACAACCTCTTCCTCCCCCGACCCCCTCTGGAATCCCCCCTCTCGTCTTGATTCTCATAACCGCCTCCATCATAGTTGTCTCCCTCCCCATAATCATTGTAATCCTCATACTCCTCCTCCCACCCACTGCCATGATTATAACCCCCTTTCCCTCTCTGCAGATGCCAGCCTCCGTCCCCTCCCCTTCCCCTTCCCCGGTGCTCCTCTTCCCTACGGTGGCCTGAGTAGCGGTAGTCATAGTCCCCTCCGTCACTCCCCCACTTGTCTTGATATTCCTCCGGATACTCCTCCTCCCCATCGTGACCCCCGCCCTCCCCATACCTGCCCTGAGACTTGTCGTGACCCCTAGAGCCACCCTGGTCATGATAATGTTGCTGTTGCTGCTGCTGCTGGGGTGGTGCCCGTTTAGGACCGGCGCCGTGGGCCTGCTCCATTCTGCTCCGTCCCGTCGTTGGATGGCGGTAGTCGTAATCTCCCATGGATTCGGACGACGAGGGAGGGTGGCGACGCTTGTCATACTCCTGTGAGCGGTAATCCTGGTCGGCCTCATGTGCCTGATCGCTCAGTCCACCCGCTCGCGACATTCTCATAGATGACGAAACATTTCCTGGAAGAAAGAACAGGCTGTGAAAACGAGAGGGGCAAAGTGTAGACTGGACTTATACGCACAGTCTTAATGGCAGTCCATACAGACCTTTGCCAAAAAGATGTGTGTGGAGGCAGTAAAATGAAGAACTTAACTCATACAGCTTATCAACTGCCTCACTAAAACTCACCTCCATCTGGAACACAGCAGAACGAGCAAACCTCAGGAATGTTTTTAGAAGGGATTGAACAAATTGTAAGAATTCTTTTCTTTTCTTTTTTTTTAACAGGGAATGTTTGATATACATGAGAAATATTCAGTGCAGTAGTCACAAAAAAAAACAAGAAACCATATATCAGGTGCAAGAAAAAATAATGCGCAGGACTTCAAAGGGTCATAACTCTTTTCACAGACTTCACACAGGCTTTATTTGACTTATGATCAATATATATGTCGATTTTAAACAAAATATAACTACACAGCATTATGAAACACCAAAAATTTTAACAGGCCTACTCAGAAAACATCCTATGAAAGTTGCGTAAATTACATACAGGGTGTCCTGAAAAAATTACACAGCCAGGTGTATCGAGTTGCGGGCTTTAAAATGACTGCAACAAAAGCAATTTTTATTGTAGAAAATTTTATAACGAGTCACTTGAACCAAATCGAAGTCAAATTGGTTCACGCCAACCAAAGTTATATCAATTTTGGTGAAGCATGGTCTTTTCAATGGTCAGTTTTCACCTAGACCTACCACCTGGCGGCTCCCATGGTGATATCTTTCGATTAGGGCTTTACCATACCTCACTATTTTGGGTATATCTTCCGTTTCGCCGGATCGATTTTGATGAAATAAAGTGCAAACAATTCAAGAGACATTGCTTTATTAGCGACAATCATTTAAAAATCTACAACTCGCTGTTCCTGACTGTACAATTGTTATATCATTTGCGAAATGTTGATATGAGGCTTTCTGAGTATGCCCTGTTAAAATCGCTGGCGTTTCATTATCCTGGATTACATTTTGCTTTACATCGACATACATATTGATAATAAGTTAAATAAGATATGCATGAAGTTTTATTTCGATCTTTACAAAGTGAAGAGAGTTATGGCCCCTTAAAATCCTGCATGTTTTTATTCTCGCACCCAGTATATAAAGCCTACATAAAAAACAAAAACATTCTGATCTAAATGGAGCAAATACTGGCGGTTGTCAAAAACTGATTAAAATTTCCACAATACAGAAGATCATTTTTCAGTTTTTAAAAGATTCAATTTATCGACCTGTGGCTTCATCTTCAATCCAAAATAAAAATAATATTGATTTAACACTGTGAACATCAAACCATTCATGACACAAACATAGTGCAGGGCAAGCATAAAATAAGTGAAATAAAAATGTCTGAACCCTGACTCCAGAAGAGTGATCATTCTACAACAGCAATTTTCAATTTTAATGCAAAAAAAGGGATTCAAAATTGCACACGTTTCCCTTATAACTGAGGTCAAATAACTTACTTTGTGACGGCATCCTTTCATCCTTGTCATAATCCTGGTCCATGTTGTAGCCTAAAAAATTAAAAATGAAGAGTTAATTTTGTGATTTAGAGAGAAGTTGAATTAAAATAAAAGGGGGAAGAGAGAGTTTTTTCTTTATAATTTTCCATGTTTTTAGTAGCGGTTGTAGTGTAACATTTGGGAACCTATTTACGAGAGGGAGCTGGAATTGGAGGCAGAGAAGAACTACCTGGAAAGGTAAAGAGAGTTGAGACAGGACCAACACCCACTTATCACTATTATCCCCACAACAATTGTATCCAGTTAACCGCATGGTGCTGCCGAGGCTGGGTAGCGTGCAATTCAGAGATGCGTGCCTTTGTAAGAAGTCATTAAAATTACGAGTTACTTCACTTTTACATTGGAAAAGACTGAGTTGTTTCCCTTGACCGCACAGACGAGATACAAGGACTGTATATTAGTAACTATTAGAAGAATGCTGTTATTGAGTTTGACTTAGATCTTTTTGTCTTTCTTTTCCAACGAAACACAAGGATGTAGGAATCTAGGCATTAACGATGCTGCAGTGTTTTATCCTATCAAAATTCGGATGGGCTAGGCAGACAGACGATACATCATCTAGCCTATCTTGTGCTCTAAAACCCATACCTGCCTCGTTGGTTATGTCTGTGTCCACCACTCATAGGTGAGAAAGCTCCTAACTTCTCCCCACCGGTTTCTCTCTCTCTCTCCCTTGTTGATCAGACCAAGGCATAGGCCTGTCGTTTACACACAGAACAACAAGAGTTCTTTGCTGGGTGATGTAAGTGACATCCTCTGGCAAGCCATTAATGAAATTAATGACTATCTGATCTATTTATTAAGATTATTTCTACCGATTTCATAGCGTGCTTAGGCGATGCAGCATGCATTTAGAGCATACTGATTATATAGAAAAAATCTGTCATAAAACATGGCTGTTCGTTTACACGAAGCATGCCTTTATTTGCCATGCATTTAACCGGATACCACTGTACTCTCTTGACCCTAGACCTATCTTACCTTGACTCGAATCTTGACTGTAGTCATGAGAGCCATGCCTGGGACCATCACCAGGGTTTCCCCTTGCAGGGTCACCAAACTGGGGCGGACCACGGTTTTGCGGACCATCATGGTGGGCATCTCTAAACTCATTCTGGCCCATCCCCATTGGAGGTGGCCGTTTCCCCATCTGACCTTGAGGGGCTCCATACTGATTGGAAGGAGGAGGGCCCCGACCTTGAGCCTGATGCCCGCTACCTGAGCCTGCTGGGACACCCATTTGATTTTTAGGAGGTGCGGTATTCATATTATTGGGCGGGCCGGAGGACTGGAGCTGGTGACCTTGAGGCCCAGGCATCTGGGGGCCATGAAGGCCAGCCATGTTAGGAAATCCACCAATCTGACCTTGACCTTGAGGTCTGACTGGCCTTTGCCCTGGAGCAGACTGGTTCTGAAGTGTATCAGGCATGTTTCCAGCAGAGTTCATGTGACCTCCTTGATTAACTTGATTCATGAAATTCCCTTGCTGCTGCTGCTGTTGCTGCAGCTGCTGTTGTTGACGTTGTTGTTGAAGTTGAGAGGCAATTCCGCTGATGAGGTTGGAAGAATCCAAACCTGAGGAGGAAGAGGAAGGCCCGTTCGTACTGTCAGTGGGTGAATCGTCAGAGGTAGGCACACCGGAGTCCTGGGCCGATGACGAGTTTGGCGGTTGCTGCTGACCAGGTGCAGCTGCGCCACGTGGCATACCAGGCATCATGAACATGCGGCCTTGCGGCTGTCCCATGACCGACTGGCTGGGCGCTAGGATGACCCTGGGCGCATTCGGCCGCATTAGAATGGGGGCGCCCGGAATGAGCATCCTAGCAGCCTCGCTAATCGATAGCGACTGCCGCAAGGTGCCAGCAATGGCCGCCCCGAGGACCTGCTGCGCCAAGAGCAAGGCAGGCTGGTTGGGGCGGAGGAAGTTAGCCTGCATCTTCTTCTGCTGATGCTGTTGTTTCATCTGCTTCTCCTGCTGTTCTTTTTTAATTGTCTCAATGTCTATCTCCCCGGACCAGGCCTGCTCAAAGACCTTCGGGACAGGGCGGGCGTAAGGCACTTTCTTCTGGGCAGCTCTCTCTTCAGCCTTCAGGTAGGCCTCATCAGCCTCCCAGTCCAAACCAGGGATGGATGGCAACTCACTGTCGTCTTTGACGTCTTCTTCTATCAGGACATAGGACAAAAAAAAAGAAAAGTCAATAGACATGTACAGAATGAATGATTAGCGGAAGCAATGCTAAGAGAGAATGAGAAGTTATGGGAGAGCAAGAGGGATAAGAGGGGGAGAGAGAAAGCAAGAGTGATAGAGAAAGAAAGATAGGGAGAAAGAGAGAGTGAGAGGGAGGGAGAGAGTGAGAGAGAGAGAGAGAGAGAGAGAGAGAGAGAGAGAGAGAGAGATGATTGTATATGATCTGGGGGGACAACAGAAGAGTCAACTGAGAATGACAGAGGCAGACCATGCCAGAGTCTATCATTTAATCTATTTAATTTGTAGAATCATGTATTCTTTTCATGTGAGAAGGAGAAAAAAAAAAAAGAGACAAATATAGCCAGCTACTGACCTTTGACGAGATGTTCAGGCAGGCCATGCTCTAGGCCCATACCCGGCAGGGTGGGCATTGCCAAGGGCTCCGAATCTGTAATGAACAAGACAATACATTTTTCCACTTAGCTAAACATACAGTCTAGTCTCACTTATCCGGAAGTCTCATCAATCCAAACGCTTGGCCATGAATGTATTTTTATTCATTTTATTTGTTATTAGTTTAATCCGGAAATTCTTATTCTGTATCCAATTTAAGGATGGATCACAAATTTTGCTTCACTAATCCTTTCATTTTCCTAGTGTTTTGGTGGTTTATAGACGCAGCGTTTTTCAAACATATGCAGACAGCGGGGCATTGCAGACCTGAGACCTGTTCATATGGCAGCGCAAAATACCCTCACCTATACCCACTTACTGACATCCCATTCTCACGAATTCCATTCTATGACATAACTTCCCCCCTAACGTGAACAGAGTCAGAGCAAGTAAGTTAACAAGAGCTGGTCATCTTGAAACCAAGGAACTTTTTTCACAGTTATCAAATGGCAAGGCAAAATAGCCAACGCTGCATGGCGTCTTCGTTATATGCCAATCCGTCCGCGAATGTCTCTGTATAATTGCGACAGGTGATTACGCAAACTTTTGAATGAATTGATCTCTTCACGGACCTGCTTAGCAATAGATTGATTATAATTTTTTCTTGTTTGAAATGTTATCCTTAGCATTAGATTTATTATAATTTTTGCTGTTTTTATAGTCTTCTCTATAGGTGCTTACTGCTTGAGGATGGGTCTGGACCTGAAAATTAATTCAATGTTTTGTTTTGTCTTTAGAGAGTGAGATTATAAAAATTCATTTCATTGACATTTTTTTTTCTTTATCCATATCAAGGTCTATACCATATATAAGGGTGGCACAAAAAAAAACCAACATCTCCAGCTTTAAAAGATATTAACGGAATAACGTTACCATTTCGGAACTGACACACTTATAAATTGGTAGTCCTATAAAACAATCAATTTTGTACTTACTAGCAAAATTTCAGAAAGGTTGAAAAGATGGAACGGTTTCAATAGGGATTTTTTCAAGCATATGATTGTTGAGACAACATCAGACATTTGCCCGCATGCGATTGTCCTAACAATTCGTAAGCCAAGTGTCAGTTGAATACAATCTTGAGAATCAAAGCAGGAGGGTCTAGATCTAGAAACAAACAGAACTAGATCTAGATCTAGATCTAGACCTACAAATAGTTATTCCGAGACCTAGATCAAGTCTAAAAAGTGACAACATAAAACTAATTGATCTGTCTTAAGTCTAAATTAGTACTCAGATACTTGAATGAGTGTGAAGCCAAGACTGAAAAAGTTCGGCTTGAGAAATCTCACAGCCAAGATTCGTTTTAAGGAGAATGTTCTGTACAATTTTCTCTGGTATGATATCATTTTCACTAAATTATAGAGCAACATCAGTAGCAGAGTATGATCGCAACCTCTTCTTCTTTTCTCATGTCATTAGACTTTCAATGAACTTTCCGACATCCGATTTCCATATGGCCCAATGCAACCTCCCTCCACTGTATATTTTATAACTTTAAAACCTTTGAATTAATCAAGCTCAAATTTTCACTCAATGTAGGGAATTGACTTATTTCGTAATGTCCCATAGCTCCTTAAAAGTTAAGCAGAGACAATGATATAGTGAGCTTTCAAAGTTAAAGACGTTTATTTGGGGCCACCTGATATATATGCAAATGAAAAAAAACCAACAAAACTTTTTAAAAACAAAATTTCCACAGGGATGGGCCTTCACTTTACTGTCCAGAACATGTCTGGACCAGCTTGAAGATCACTTCTGAATCTCTTAAGGCAAGTTTTAATTTTCTATTAGTGAAGAACACCTCTTCCCCTTACAAAAAATATGGCCTCAAGATGCAAAACTTACGGTACTCCAGAATCTCTGTTTCCATCATTCCCTGTGGCAAATTGTTTAAATTGTACTTGTCTCGCATTTCATCTCCAGGACGGTTCCTGGTCCAGAATTTCCTAAGCAGTGGTAAAATTGAGAAGAGCAAAATTAGACCAATGTAATAAGAACATTGATAGTAATGACATTTATAGAGATTTTGATAATATATGTGTGTATTAAGGGAATAAATAATCTAGATCTTTAAAGATTAAGATCTGTCTAGAACTCTACATCTCTCTAAAATGTAATTTTTATTAACAATACTATACTACAGATTTGAAAACTATTCTGGATCTAGTTTGCATCTAGAGATATGTCAAAGAAACAAAAGGGTTCCAGCCCAGCTAGACATTTGACATCAAGATCTTAAAATTAAGAAATGAAAGTATCATATGTCTGATCCACTTCAGCTCTCCTGAAGAAGTGAAAAATCAAATTTCTAGAACTAGACCAAACAAAACCAAAATAATCAGAAGGAAGCCCCACAGTAAATAAATATACAAAATATATTGTCTTGAAGCAATCTTCAGCAGGAGATCAAGGTCTATCTAGCTCTACAGCTATGAGTATAACTTAAGCTACTTCAATATTAGTCTCCCTAACAAGAGTCAGGAAATCATGCTTGCTATTATCATCATAATCATCAGTATTATTAACACAATCACTACAATAATTATGATGTATTTTTTTTTTTTTAACATCAACATTACTACTACAAAAAAAAAGAGAAGAGGACAAAGATTAGGATGAAGAGGGGTGGGGGGGGGAGTATGAGGAGAAAACAAAGAAGAAGAGAGGGGAGAAGGAGGAGGAGAAGAAGAAAATAGAAAAAGAAACATCTATATAGCGTCTAAATCCCAGTTTGCTTACATACATTATGAAGAGAAGAAAATAAAAACACACATTTCAAGGTCAAGTATAAACAAAACAATAATATTTCATATTATATGTCCGTAAATGTTGCAAATTAAAATAATAATATTATATATGTTCAGGCAAAATGGTGACTGAAAGAAATATGTTTTCATGCGTTTTGAATGTTTCAAAAGATGGGCTTCTTTTTATGAAGGTAGGCAATGTATTCCATGAATTAGGAGCAGATTTTTCTAAAGGCCCTTTCACTTATTGAGGACTTATGAAAAGGAACAAGTAAAAGGTCTTGATAACGAGGCTTGTCCCAAAAATAACCGGACTTTCCCGATATCTCGAGAACTAATAATAATTTTTGGAATCAACAAATTGCAGGTGCTCTGAAACAAAAAGAAAGACGCAATGACTTGGAAACACCCATCCTCCCATACAGTCAAAACATTTAAGCGTCAACCCGTGGTCACTTGGTGAAAGAAGTCATGGCTACTGTGTTTTGGGATGCAAAAGGCATTGTCCTAGATGTTTTGCCCCCTG
>JBCJKF010680263.1:0-12055 GCA_039654545.1 Plocamopherus ceylonicus | reverse complement strand
AGAGGGAGAGAGAGGGGGGGAGAGAGAGAGGGAGAGGGAGAGGGAGGGAGGGAGGGAGGGACGGGGAGAGAGAAAGAGAGAGAGAGAGAGAAAGAGAAAAATGTAAAACAGTACTTCAAAATATTAAACAGAAATAATTGTGAAAAAATATTTATTAAGAGTGTATTATTAAAAAGGGATTTATTTTTATTAAAATCGTTGTATATCTGGAAGAGAATTATAAATAAAATACTGGTCGTTTTGTGGCCTACGTTTAACGCAAGATGCTTCCTTCCAGTGATCTATTCGTGATTATTTGTTGATTCGTATGACTGCAGCTATATTCATCATCTGATAAGATCATTAATTTTACATAGCATGTCTATCATTCGAAACAAAGCGAATGTTTTATGCGAGTCTCCACATTTCTCTTATTCATGCTACTCGTAATGAATATCAAATGTGCTTCCTCGTTCAAAGATTAAAGAGCACAATAAACCGTAAAACTCATAAAAAGATCGGCGATCTTTTTTCACGTTCACACTTCTTTGTAAGATCGACAGGGAGGCGGTGGTGCGCTCCAAATGCCATTTTCCCGACACGATGGTTTCTTCACTGGCTCCAGGGGAGTCACGTAACCAGGCGAACATGTTACCTACCCATGTAAATTGCAGTATTATGCTCCAACAATTTATTTTCGAAAGTTAACTACTATTTATATCTTGATCTAGAATTATTGCTAAATGTGGAATTTACCTGTATATTGTCTCCTGGTTTATACCAAAACTTGAGAGGCGCAATTCGACCATGAGGAGGATCACCAGGGTAAGGACACCTTACTTTACCTAGAATATTGCATACGAACGATTAATATTCATCGTTTAAAAATCTTAATAATAACTTTCAACGAAGTATTATATATAAAAAATAATATTATATTAATTTTTATAATGCTATTATTTTTAAGAAAATAATATTGATACAATTTTTTGAAAATTGTATAATAGACAAATTTTTTAATTAATGCTAAATTTATAGATTATTAGTGATATTTAAAGTGTTAAAAAACTTATTGTTAGTCACAAGAGCACTCACATACGGGTGGACGGTGAGACCAAGTGCCGTTTTCGGTACATATGATGGACGCTTCTCCTATCAGTTGATGACTCGGTTGACAAGCGAATCTCACTAGGGCGCCAACTTTATATATTTGGCGATTATCGCGATACCGCTTCTTATTAGAGTATCGCGTTTGCTCGATGATGCGTCCGCTTCGTGGCGTTTCCGGTATAGGACAAGTGATTTCTGCAAACGTTGTTCTTTTTATTTGTATTATCTTTGACAAGACTCAATGAGATGGATTAGAATATAATAATAAGAATGATTGAAATCCACTGAAACTGAAAAAAATTATTTTTTAGAATTATATTTTTAGTTAAGAAATATTCTTTCTCAAACGGAATGTTTGAATTAAAGATATTTAGAAGTCAGATGCTTACAAAATTAGAATCTTGCAGTATTTTAAGAAGATACATTTAAGAGTATATATTTCTAAATAAAACATATTTAGAAGAACAATATAAAAAATAGCTTTTTAAAAATAAAATTGATTGTAATGACTGTCTAAACAATTTTTACCAAGACAAATTGGTATAGATCCATTCCATCTGCCATTTCCTTCGCATCTTATACTCTGCGAACCAGAGAGCTTATATCCCCACATACAAGTGAAAACAACTTTTCCGCCATAAGTATTATTATGCTCGATCAACGTCAACAATGGATTATCCGTGATATTTATCGCTGGACATTCGATTTCTTCGCAATGTGGCACATTCGTTGACCATTTGCCTGTAAAGACAATAATTTTCCTAATTTCATATCTAATTATATTTATGGAAAGAAAGCATGCGCGCTTCGTACCATTGTATTGGCACGTAATGCCGGAAGCACCCTCTAATCTGTAACCCATTGGACATTCGAAAATTGCATTGTCTCCTATTCGATTACCCCCGATGTGACTGATCAATGGTGATTCAGGGACGGCCAATACTGAACACTGAACATCTGCAAATCGATAAAATTGAAATTATAAGATAGAAAACTTTATTAATGCCACAAGTTCTAAGAAGCATATATATTGACAAAAAATTTTTGCCCACATATTTTTTTCTTCAAACGATGTAACTTTGTGATCGTACCTATGACACGAACTTGTATAGAATTGGATAATCCTTTGGGCGTGGAGCACGTGTAAACTCCAGAATCATGATGTTTGGCATAATATATCGAGAGACGATACTTCCAGTTTCTTTCCCGTGCAGCGATTGCCCATCCTAGGAGAAATGTGTAAATAAAATACAAATAATACGTGATCATTAAGCGAAATTGCTCGAGATACTTATATTTCCTTATATTTCTTTTAATAGTAAAATTTAAAAAATTGTTTAAAAAGATTTGCACATAAATAAACTTTATAATCAATAATATAAAAATTTAAGGCCTCGTTTTTTGTTTTAATTTTCACGACAATTTTTAGCTCTCACAATTTACCTGTTAAGTATCGGCGAAAAGTTGAGGTCCACGTCCATTCAGGATTGCCTAATTTTCTCGAAAAGAGGCATTCCAGGTGCAAAATACTTCCTGGGAAGATAGCAAGTGCACCAGTTGGATCTACGGCGGCCGAACCGGCTGGTAGGCCGAAAACGATGGTCGGTGGTACATTTTCTATTAAGATTGAAATAAAAAAGAAAGATTTGTCAAAGGTTTTCGTCCTCTTTAAAGATACCACAGAAAAATCCATGAAATGGACATTTAAAGGATCATAAAATTTTTTTTTATAGCACGATTAATAATCTTAATATAATATTTCTAAATATAGTTAAAAGAACTTTATTAAATATTTTTATGAATCTTTGTGTTATATGAATCTTAAATACGATCGCGATAATAATTATAACATACCACTGTAATTGGAAATGGCCGTGGTAGGCACGCAATAAGGTGTCTTTCCGGTCCACGTACCATTGCGACAGTGTAATAAATGATCACCGATGAGTTTGTATTTACCTAGCTCTCGACATCTCACCGTGATTCGTTCGTTGTGAGATACGGTAATCTTGTCTGCCTATAATATTTGTTTTCTATTGTATTATTTTTTGTTGGAAAATTCCTTATGATTCTGAGAGAATTATAAGAGCTATATTAAAATTCTTCTTGTCTTTAAAATAATAAATTTAAAATATTTAGAATAAAGAAAAATCATATTTTCTTTTATAAGTATAAGTAATTTATAAGTATTTTTTTGACAAATGTAATTGATTAATGATAATAGTTAAAAATATCCAATATGCAATATTTATGACAAGAAAAATATACTCTTTTCAAAATAATCTTAAATTTGTCTTTTTAACTTTGCGTTCTATTTTTAAATTTATTTCTTTGTTATCATCAAATACTTATTAAAAATTATTAACAATTTTGTGATCTCAATAAAGAAAAAGCGAAAAATACAAAAGTATATTACTTACAGATATAGTGAACTCTTTATGAGTAACGATAAGGAGGGGGTGAAGGCCTTCTAATGTGCATTGGTGCAAGCTCTCGGCGGTATCTGCAACTATACACAATAAGTAATCGAAGAATTTGAAACTATGCCTTTTAGTGCGCGCACGCTCGCGCACACCCTCGCAACAGCATCCGAAGATCGATCACGTTTTACAGTGGCTTGCGCGATGAACGCCGAATTATAAAGATCGATCTGACTTGAGATCGCGTGGCACGCACCGCGAAACACACAATTGGTTACACGTTGTCAATGGTCCACGCGCGGTTGAACCATAAAGCAAAGGGTAACACGTGCTATCCCTTCAATGTTGCCCTATAAGATAACTAAATGAGTAGAAAATTGAGTAGAATATATATGAACTTTCCACATGTATATAAGATAATATGAAGCTAATTATAAATTAATTATAAATTAAAATTTTTTACATGATGCTAAATACACACATCCGAGAATATTCTATATATATATTTTTTAAATTCTTTTAATTAATCGTTCTTAGCTTGATTCTTTGATATCTCTATAATTTCCTTGGAGCAAATTGATTTTGTAGGCTCCAAATCAGAATATCGCGTGTAAGACACTTGATATTCACCTATGCATTTGATATTCAGCGTGAGCAGAAGCAATGTCGTAATCGCTATCACCGCGACACGTGCACGCGTCTTTCGCGAATAGTTGTCGCTCGGCATATTGCTCGTGTCCTGGTAGATCGCGATCACACAGGACCATGATTAATGATGGCAAAGGATGCTAATGTAGCGTGATAGCGAGACGAACGCATAATTGTGTATCCGCGATATACTCTGACATGCGTCTCGCGATTTCGCTCATTATTTCTCGTACAAAATGGCACGAATACTTTCGTCGCACTGTAAACACAATTAGAAATTTGGAATCTGCAATCTGCGGAAGAGCGAGAGAGCGAGCAACGAGACACTAGCAACAACGTCGATACTAAACATCCATAATCGGCGGGGGTGGCCGACACTCTCTATTCCGAGGGATGCGCATGCGATCCACCCCTGTACCTTTTCTCTGTTTCTCTTGCTCTCTCTCTGTCGCTGCCGCTTTTACATCCGAACTCCATTTGGTCCATGCGCCACATCTGTAATTCTGTGAATATACCGGGTGATGATGCGTTTAGTGGATTTATGATAAAATATTTATGATAAAACAAGAATTTTCTTTGAGTGTATAGTAACCATTACATACATATATAGTCTCTTAAGCAATCTTTACATTTAATAATATTGTTTATTATATATATATGATTAATTATTCAATATATTATTATTATACACAATCTAAATGATTCAGTAAACATTAAATAGTCTTTGGTTAAATTAAAATTTATGACGAATCTTTAGATCATAAAGTTAAATGATTCAAAATATATCGAGAGATTTATTACATTAATTACATTAAAAACGGTTGATTATGAAAAATGTAAAAAACATAGAAGAAATGAGGCACCCTATATAGAAACCCTATATAGAAGTGTTATTACGAGAGATCGGAATCATTTTGTTCCTATTTTAAATATCTATGTGACCTATCTTTCTATTTCTTTTTAAAAGTCTACAATGGTAGAGAGAATATATAAGAAAGAGAGAGAAAGAGAGAGAGAGAGAGAGAATAGAAAATTGAGATATTCATATACACTACTCGAGTTCAGAAAAAAAATTTTAGAGATAAAAATAAAAATAAAGTGATAATAAAATGTGATCAAAATTTATAAAATTTGAAAACATCACATACTATTTAAAAAAGTCGCAAATTTCCCATATAGATCTCTGTTCATATTTGGCATTATGTAATTACAATTTATTATTATTCAAATCCTTTAAAGTTATCTAACCTGTGTCCTTTAAGTTGAAGTTGGTTACTAACGTGAAAATTAAAGTAGTAGAAAATTTTTCAAATGTATTTTACGTTAATTAACAATTATAATTACGTTTTCAGACAATAATAACAATAATAATTGTGATCATGGATAATGATACGAAGACATCGAACATACAAGAAATCTCTCAATTAGAACGACAATTTGGAGAAAAGCTATACGAGCTGCAAAATAATACGGTGAATATACGACTGTTATATTGATTAACACTCGAAGCGTATTTTTAGTCTTTTACGTGAGCTTGTTTCTTGTATCTTGTAGAATTTCATTCTCTTTAAATAACGTAAAAAATAACAGCAATATATGTATATGTAGAAATCTAGATATTGCAAAATATCTGCATATATTCAAAGGACATCTAAATTATAAACAAAAAAAAAAAACGCGCGAATTAAATCATTTTCTCGAAAAGCATATTTGAATAATTTTTTTCACAAACGAATGTTAAAAAAAGAGTAATGAATTTTTTGTTTTAAAGAAAATTATTCTCTAATTTGAAATTTTTATATAATTCAAATATGCTGAACGTATTTAATTTTTTGATAACTTTTTCGAAATGGAATTGTTAATAATTAATAGCAGTTATACGCGCGTGAAAATTATTATATATCTCAATTATTATGAAATAAATTCTTTCTGCGATTGCTTATTCAATTACGAATCCGACAATTTACCCCAGGCTATCTTACATAAATTATATTGCATTACGCATGTACGTTTCGAGAGTGCAGGATACCCTGCGGGTGATGCAAAAGGAACTTCTGGAAACTCGTCACGCTTTATATAGTGCAGAATTAGAACTCGAGAAAGAGCGAAGGGTTTCTCACGAATTAAGAATGCAATTGAAAGCGGCTATGAATGCAGTGAACGAATTACAGCAACAGCAAATGAAAAATCAGGTCGAGAGCGTTCAATCACAAGTCAAATACGATGCGATGGCGAAACAATATGACTCTTTAATGAATCAAGTCGCGACCGCAAAAGTGCACGAGACCGAATGTAAAATTCAAATTCAAAACTTAGAGGAGAGCTTGCGTCAAAAGGAGATGAGCAACAAGAGATTGGAGCAAACGTTAAATGAAATGGAACATGATAATTTGCGCACTATTACCATTATCGATCAGTAAGTCTCGACCTCGTCAAGAATAAATTTGTTGACCCATTGTATTGCGAATATTTCAATGATGAGCATTAAACACGCTTAGCTGAAAAGAATCTTTCTATTCTCATGTAATAAATATAAAAACAATAAAAATAAGAAAAGACTCTAATATATAATTATATAATATGCAATACAAAGAGAAAAATGAATTAATAAGAGCTTAATGTAGAAAACAAAGCGCAAATAAAAAAAATTAAAATTTTTATAAAAATCCTTTAATTAAATGTTTCCAGTTTCTTTTCGGACTATCCTCACACAATAATTGTAAACAAAAATTAATCATGTCATAAAAACGATATAAAAAAATGTATACACAAACGATACAAGTAGTGTATACACATACATAATAATATAAAAATCATGTACTTTGTGACATTGTTATTTTCTTTACCAGCATATTCTTTCTTTAATATTATACACGATGGCATTTTTGCAATATCGTATGGTTACATCTGTGTTTCTTAACGTCTGGAATCGTTTAGGAGATTCATTATTTTCTATCTGACAATGAGATGTTATAAATTGCGTACAGATATGTACTTTTTTTTTTTTTTTTGTATCGTAGGCTCTCATTAGCCCATTTTCCTCTTTGTATTAAATATAGAAAAAATGTTACATTTTATGTAATATTATTTTATATTATCTTACTTTTAATATATGTACGCGTCCATTTTAATAAAGTTAAATACATATGATTTTATTTTCAGTCTCGATTTACTTTGACTTTAATGATAGATTCTTCGATTAATTTGTATTCCAATTTTTCTGTAACGATAATAGCAATGATAATACAAAATTTATTTTTATACTGCTTTAACGATAATTAATATATACATGAAATTTTCATGATTGTTTTCAGCAAAATCACGAAACTTTCACAAGAGCATCAAAATCTGAAAAAATCTTGCGAAGCGATTATTTGCCTTAATCAACGCTTACAAATTGTGGATATGTGTACACACGCAATTCATAAAAAGAATGAAGCAAAAATTAAAGATTTAGAATATATGCTAGCTTCAATGTCGGACAAAAACGTAGATTCACAGATAAACTTGTAAAATACGATGTTTGTCCGGAAAAATAAACATTTACTTTCACAATCTACATGAAGAATAACAGGATAGGATTTTTACTAATAAATACACTGAAACATGTATATATATGATTAATAAAAAATGTATTATAATAATCGTTCGTATATTTAAATATAAGTTGAACAAATTCTGATGGTAGAAATGCAAACTTAAGTCTCACAAGTAAAAATATAAACTTGCATATCGTGACAACCAGTAATTAAAAGAGATTTTTTGCTGCAGATTCTCGTAAACGCGCGCGAATCTACCTCTATAAAATAATAATTCTACCGGAAAACAAACTTCGCATTCCTTTTTTTTAAGAGTCTTTACACACAGCATACATTAATGTGTTACACGTGCTAAAAGCAACGTACTAATCAATCAATTTTTCGCTTTTACGGACAAGTAGTAAATCGATTAGCTATCACGTCGTTTTTATCACGCATAACGCATTGACGTTCTGTATGCAAGAACTCTAAGATCTAATAAAATTCTATGACTATATGTAATATAACAAAATTGTCTATAAAGTTCTTGTTCAATTCATCACAAGGCATTTTAATTACATCATAGTTAATGCTCTAGTACACTTTAAGTTTTCCCGTTAATTTTGTGAAAAAGCTATATCTGCTTAATAACAGTATAAAAACGATCGTGATATCTATACTGCTTAATCTTATTTATTTATTTTTTTTATATTTTAGTCGTTCTATGTGATGTTGCATGATGTGTGATGTATGTTTCTATATATATTCTTATAGACACATGGTCCTCCAAAAAACACACATGATGTAAATCATCTTGAAAGAATATAGAATTTTGCATGCATGAAAAAAATGTACTTTATCCCATTGTCATAAAATTAATATTTACTTTTATATTCAAGTTTTTCTGATAAAAAAATTGTCATACTCATTGAATATGTGTAAAAACGCTAGAGGAGAAATTTATTGTGTTTAATATGTTATATAGCAATTTTTAACTGCTTTAATAATTACATCATAAATTTTCGAAATGGCTTGATAAGACCATTAAATTTTTATCGATATATTTATCACAAAAACTAATACTTATATAAAAATTGGTTTAATTATAGTAATTAACGAATTGAAGAATGCATAGCAAATTGTCATAATTTCACTAAAATGTGTATAAATACGCTCTTTTCTTATATATAATAAAATAGAAAATTTTAACACATATTTTCTCCTCTGAGGGTCTTTTCGGCAAAAAGTGCATTCATGTAAATAATTTCTGAGTTTTTAATACAATTATAAATATTTCATTGTCAAGGAGTAAGCCCACTAAACCCAATACTGGGGATGTAAAAAGTTCCACAAAACATCAGTTTTGTTCGACGAAATGAACATAAGTATTTAATGATAGTAAATAAATGTATCTTCTCGCTGAACAATTGAAAATATTTGGAGGGTCAGAGTATAGTACAACGAGCAAGCCAACTGGGTGGCTTCCTTTGTGGTTCTGAAGCTTTTAACTGATGACCGCCGCCTTTTGGTGGATTTGATGCTTCCTGCAGAAAATAAAAAAACATGACATTGACAGAACAACATATTATAAAATTTTTTTGTTGTTGTTTTATACATTAATATTGTACATTTAATTGTTTGTTGTAATCTTACATTTTTTTTAATATAATTTGCTCATGAAGCAGAGAAAGAATTGCTTGTTACTAGCAAAACTTACAGAGTTTAATAATGTAGTAAATGTTATTAAATGCAAGAACATAGTATAAGTATTACTATTAAAAATCAATAGTATTATTAGAAATATAAAGTATGTTAATATAAGTATTGCAACATAATATAAAACTAAATTAAAATATAACATACTGTGAAAAAAATACATTTTTTATTCTTCATGTACACATACACACACATACAAAAGCATGAACTGAAATTAATATCAGAGATGTAAAATCCGTTTGCTTAATATATGAAGCATTTTTTTAATTAATGTGCATATTTAATCAACAAAAAACGTTACGCAATATCTAGCTTTCTAGCAAGACGTGTATCAAACAGAAATGCATACAATAGTGTTAAAATAATTTAATAAATAAAGACCTCAATAGATTACTAATATAATATGCAATGATTAGAATATAAAACTATAATGCTTTATGAATCGTTATACATATAGAATTTTAGAGACTAACTAAAAACAGTGTACAAAAAGTTACCTTCTGCCAAGATAGACCAGCACCAAATACAGAGAAACAGAGACAGGAAACAGAGAAACAGTGGTTATTTTGTAATAAATATGAGAAAAACGTTCGTGTCCATAAAAATTAATGCTCAATTTAGTATTGCAAGGATATATTTAAGCATTTTTTAAAAATTTATATATTATTCTATTTGTTGATATTTATGTAGTAAATTTTTAAATGTGAAAGTTTTTATATACACATTGCGAAATATGAATACGAATGATTAATGAATTCATATTTAGATATGATAAGTATAATATTCTTAATTTTATATTTTAATACAAATTACATGTATCCTTACCAATTTTTTTTCCATTTTTGCTTTGATGTCACGTGCCAAAGTATAAAAAGCTTCTTCAACGTTAATGCTAGATTTTGCCGAGGTTTCCATAAATTTAATGCCATATTCGACAGCTAATTGCTCGCCCCTTTCCTTAGTTACTTGCCTCTTGTCTGTAAGTTCACACTTATTACCTAATAACATTTTTTCCACATCCGCAGACGCGTTTTCCTCTATATTCCGAATCCAATTTTTAATGTTTTCAAAACTTTTGTCATTTGTGACATCATACACCAACATAATTCCCATCGCTCCACGATAGTACGCTGTAGTTATGGTACGAAACCTTTCTTGTCCAGCGGTATCCCTACAAATATATACATATAGTCAAGTTCAATCTTATGCTACAAATGTAAATCACATTTGATACAAGTTAATTGACAGGAATGAGAAGAGAGAAAGAATATCACAAAAACATATTTACCATATTTGTAGTTTAATTTTCTTGCCGTCCAATTCGATGGTACGAATTTTAAAGTCAATGCCTATAACATACAACAAAATCATAAAACAAGGAGCTTCTTATAAAGATATAAAGAAATAAATACACGTAAACGTAACACCGGTATCTGGTACACGATGAATCACGTTACTGTGAAGAGCTCGATATAATGTACTCTTTGTCTAGTGTATCCGTATGACATTCCGTTCGCGCGCCCAGAATACATGTGTCTCGAGACACACCCTGGAGCGCGCGATTCTGAGCGCGACGACGAAGACGATTAATGATAGAGCAATGAGAGGAGGGAGGGGGGAGAGGAGAAAACACGACGTGTCTCATACATACCGATAGTTGAGATGAAGGTCGTGTTGAACGCGTCCTCGGAGAATCGGAACAGCACACATGTCTTGCCCACGCCGGAGTCACCGATCAGCAGCAATTTGAATAAATAATCGTACGTCTTTGCCATTGTTGTCGCGTTCGCGATTGATAGCTCGGTGTGTGATGTCCGTCGCTGGATTCTCCGAGCGATATTATCACTTCACGACACTTCGGCACTTCGCAGACGATGCTTTCTTAAGCGTACACGACGGGCCCACGATGGGCTACTCGCAAAACCAGCTGGCTCTATGTCTGTCTCTCTTTCTCTCTCTCTGCTCTTCAAAGATATCTAACCGCTTCGTCGGCGAGACATTTGACGAAGCGCGTTCTTCTTCCTCTGATGCTCGTTCGCTCTCTGTCTGCTCCAAGTCTGACGAAATTTTTTATACAATTCTGATGATGACAACACAGACGATGACGCGTGCGACTTCGCCGCGCGAGATTCAAGAGAGGAGAGAGCTCGCCTGATACATTCGTGCACGCGAGATCGTGAATTAACAAAGCGGATTAATCACGCAAAACATCTGTCATAAAAAGCGATGACAGCCATTTGACCACTGCGATTTTTCCCTCATGTTGTGGCCACCTTGACTTGTGTGCTGCCCTGCTGCCAGCGTATTTCAATTTCAACAAACGCGTGCATGTGTGTATGTTATTATGCACGCATGAGCAACATGTGCATCACACTTTCTCAGACCACGTTTACATCGTTCCCGATGAAATCACAAAAGGTGTTGTTCATGGAAATAAAGAAAGATATCAATGATATCTATCCTTAATTACATATATCGAGTTATCTTCCATTCTATTGTTACTTTTATGACTATTTATCTATTGGGATTGGGATACTATGTTCAAGACGAAGCCTAACCAGATTGGAAGTCATTCTTTTTTTCCTTTATCTATTTTTTCCAGAAAACACTACGTTCAAAATCGGACCATAAAATGTCTTGTAATGTTACTAGGTTGTTGACATA
>JBCJKF010680152.1:0-12055 GCA_039654545.1 Plocamopherus ceylonicus | reverse complement strand
CATGCGATTAGATAGGAATGCCTTAATCCAACCCAAAATTACCCCAGTGATACCATAAGCTTCCAGTTTTACAAAAATATTATTATTATTATTATTATTGTTGTTGTTGTTGTTGTTGTTGTTGCGTGTTGTTGTTGTTGTTGTTGTTGTTGTTGTTGTTGTTGTTGCCCTCCTCCATCACAGAATAACAACCCTTATTTTTCAGATAGCTTTTAACTGACCGGGATAGGATTCCAGTACTAACTACAGTGCAAAGTCTCCACTTTCTACAGATTTCTTTACAAAACAACTTAAAACAGTTGATTTAGTTAGGCTCAATTCACTCTAAAGGACCTTCACAGACTTCCAGCCAGGCAGGTATCGCATGGAGAAGTCAGACTACACACTAAAGTCACACTGTTACTTTTAAATTGGCTCTCTGACTGGAAATATATCATGGATTTAAATAGACTAGCAGATATTATATAGACCGATAGAAAGACTGACAAACAGAACAACAGACCAACAGAAGGGTGGACCTGCAAACCTTCAGAATATTAGAAAGACAAACAGACTGACATGCAGACAGGCTGACCGACCGACAGACCGACCGACAGTCAGACAGGGAAACTGACAGATCAAGAAACGGACAAACACACCGACAGAACAACAGAAAGTATGACAGATAGACCGTCAGGCAGATCGACAGACCTGCAGACAGACACAAAACAACAACAACAACGACAAAAGACAGAAAGACAAACAGACAAACAGACAGGCAAAAACACACATACAATCAAACAAGGCGACATACAGACATAGCGACAGAGACACAGATAGATCAAAATACAGACACGTACGCAGACAGACATCTGATCAACAGACTGACAGACAGGCTTTATATTATTATGATCGGAGGTGGAAAAACAAACACCCATTTGTTTTCCGGGAGCAACAAAAACGACTATAATATTATGTCTCCTGTTCAACTGGGCGTTTTCATGGAGAACACCGATACTCATGGTTGGTAATAGGAAGGGAAGGATTCGTGGCACGCAATTTCCTCATTAAAAGCAGACGGGGCCAAACTGTGCGTTTGGCTCCTTGTGGCATGTTGAAAACCGGTATTGATTCGCATTGTTTATCATTAATTACTGTGCCAAGGGCGGTCCATCCCATCAGCACTGGTTGGACGGTGTGGTGCCTGGCTTCCAGATGAAGTGGTGACAGCTTCGAATAGTCATCACATAATAGGTAAGATAGAATGTAAACTTCATTGCTCTTAAAATGTACCTTGACTTGTCATAAAGAGGCACTCAATATTACAAGGTGTCTCCGAGCCTCAACCATTGAGATTCGTTATAGGGTTGGCGGCAGGGTTAGGGAAAGGATTAGGGAAAGGGTTAGGGATAGGGTTAGGGATAGCTTAATGGTTAGGGAGAGGGTTAGGGATAGGGTGACGGCTGGGGATAGGGATAGAGTTAGTGTAAGGGATAGGGTTAGGGTTATAGGGATAAAGATAGGGATAAGGTTAGCGTTAGGGATAGGGTTAAGGAAAGGCGCAGGGTTAGGGAAAGGATTTGGGATAGGGTTAGAGACAAGTTTATGGTTAGGGATCGAGTTATGGATAGGGTAAGGTTTGGGATAGGGATAGGGTAAGGGCTAGGAACAGAGTTAGTGTTAGTGGTAGGGATAGTGGAAAAAGTTAGGATTACGAAAAGGGTAAGTGCTACGGTTAGAGATATGAAACGTATGTCGATGAGCTGAACAGTTTTTACGCTAGGTTTGTTTGCACCGATTTATCCAACAGCAGGACGATACTAGAAGTTAATAAAGAGAACAGTAATACGTATGAAGAAGTCAATGAAAGCGAATTTAGGACGTATTTTACTTTGCCGCAAATTTTCATAATAGGTATGTTTAACCTCTCCTTGGAATGAATTAATATTCCAAAGGCTTGGAAAATATCACAAATCTTACCAGAACCAAAATGTTCCAACATACAACAATTAAATGATTTAAGACCAGTGGCACTCTCATCAATACTAATTAAATGTCTTGAGCATGTTGTACTGAAATATATTTAACGACCACTGAACCTTGCCTTGACCCATTGCAATTTGACTATAAATCAAAACGAGTAGTTGAAGATGACGTTTTATTTTTCACCGACAATCTCTATCACCATATAGATTTTCCAATGAAAACGTAAGGACCTTTTTAAAGATTTCTCCAGTGCGCCCAAAACCATACAGCCCCACATTTTGATAGCAGAACTGTAAGATTTTGGTATAAACACAAGCAGAGCTCTGTGGATCTTAGACATTCTGACCAGTAGGCCTCAATTTGTCAGAGTGAAATCTGAAAACAAGAATTGCGAATCCTAACCATCATTAAATATGTCGTCAGAGTGGCACAGTCGGTTGTGCTTTGGGTTGGCAACCAATAGGTTGGTGATTCGAAACCCGTCAGGGGCATTGTGATTTCATCCTTGGGCAAGGTTATTTACACTACTTGCCTCCGTTTGCACCGCTGCTCTGCGGCTGACGCTCGGTTTTCGGTAAAAAACCAAGTGAAAAATTTCCCTTCTGGGATAAATTAGTGGAATTTTATTTTTCTTTTCTTTTTTTTTTATTTATATGTCGATGATACTTCAATTCAAATACTAATTCGATCTGAGGATGATTTGTGTAATTATAATAAAGAGATTGATAGGTTTACTTTTACTGGAAGGACAATTTTTTGCAACTGAATGTAAAAAAAGACAAATAAGATAGCATGGGATTTTAGAAAATTAAATTACCATCACGAAAAAGCCACCATAAGAAATGAAAAAGTTGAGAGTGTCAGTGAATACAAATATTGGTGCATTATGTTTGATGGAAAGCTAGATTAACAGCAACAATCTAATTAAGTTCTAAAAGTGTAAATAAAAGATTTTTTTTTAAGAAAGCTCCACAAAGTGCAAATTGACAACTTGCTCATAGAACTATTCCATTAAACATCCATCAAAAGTGTTCATGCCTTTTTGTCTTAATGCTTGGGGAAGAAATGCAAAACAGAAAGAAAAGATATAAATTGATAAAACTCTAAAAGTGCAGGAAAAAGCCCCACGTAGAATATGACAGTATTGATAACATACATAAATAATTGTGTAAAAACAAGTTCCACAAGATAATACATAGTAACCCCCATCCCTTTTATTTAAAATTAAAAACAATAATCTAGAGAAGCGGCCGTCTAGTCCATTTGAAGATTCGAACTGAGATATTTTCGATATTTTCACCAGTTGCCGTAAGGATTTTTAATGATTAATTTATTAGTTTATTTACATCTTATTCATACATGTGATATACGAAATTCTTAAATTATTCATATCTTATTCATATAATATACATGTAAAATACATGATGCTCTTCAAGATGTTTTAACATTATTAAAAGTTATTTTTCAGATTACTTAATTGTAAATTCACAAGCCTGAGTCTGTTTTGAATCTGTGCTTTACTGTTTCTTTTATGATACTATTTACTTTAGGAATATTTTTATGAATACTTTTATATTATGTTTACGATTCTATGCACATTATAATTTCAATTTTATGGGATAGTTGAAATTTTTGGATTGAATTGAATTCAAGTTAGGGATAAGCATTGAGGTTATGTATAAGATTAAGGAAAGGCGCAGGGTTAGGGAAAGGATGTGGGATAGGGTTAAGGACTGGTTTAGGGTTAAGGACAGGTTTAGGGTAAGGGATTGGGATAGGGATAAGGTTGTGGTTGGGAATAAGGTTAATGATAGGGTTAGGGCTAGGGATAAGGTTAGCATTAGCGGTTGAGAAACGAATTTAAATCATCAACCGTTGTGACAGGAATATAAAACGTAATAACAAAAGTTGACAATATAACATGTTAAATGGGGGGGGGGTGGGGCGGGGGCGGCGTTTATCATCCACGCTGTCAGGAAGGCACCCCTTTAGTTTCAATATCATCGGCAGTCAGACGAATAGCCACGGCCTTAATCTATACATTACGTCACATACAAAGAATATATATTATTATGATCCATATATTATCATAATATGCATTTAATCTTATACATAAATCATGTCATATAACAGCACATCACAGAAATATCACAACAGAAATGTCAGATTCAATAATAATTAAGGATGATAGAAAAGAGATGGTATTGCAGGCTGATTAGGCCTTCTATCATAACCAGGTTTGTGAGTATCTCTGTTTATAATGATAGGCAAAGGGGAGAGGAAGACGAGGAGAAGGGTAAGATTCAAGAGAAGGGGGCAGGAGGATAAGGAGGAGAGTCAGATGGAAGAGAAGGCGTAGGAGGATGGGAAGGAGGAGGAGGGAAAACAAGTTTGCTTGATGACGATACCTCGTCGTTAGTCGCTGGAACACTATTTGAGATATAGACAATCGAGAAGTTTGTCATTTACTACATTTTGCAATATGTTGATTCTTTAGTCAAGTAACAATAGACGATTTTCTCTCATTCACTGTCAGGACAGAGAAAGCTGGAGAAAGGTCACTTCTGAAACCCAAACCACCAATCACTGAAAGGTTAAAAGTAGGTTGACGAAAAAGAAAGTCAATTTTTTTACGACACAAAAGAAATAGTCGAAAGCGCTTTGTGAATGTTACTGTTTTAAAATATTTTTCATGTGTTCTGTCGACCTCAAATTCTTGCCGACCTCTATGACCCAGCTTGAAAAGACCTATCTCGGTGGACATCGTATGTGCAGCTCAAGGATGCAATAGTGGTGAAAGCATTGAAACCAATCCCCAAATGAAAAAGACATAAAAAGTTGAGATTGGCGACTCAAGACACACTGACTTAACACTCATAATACATAATAATGGCAATACTTCTTGCGAAATATATACGTTTGCGTGTGAGTGCATGCTTATGTGTGTGTGAATTTGTGTATGCCTTAGTGTGGGTATGTCTGTGACATTTTACATACAATATATTAATTTATAGATCTAGGTGACACACGCTAGTGTATCATGTATTGTGTTGCATCGCATTGCCGGGTGTCAGTGAGTATTGGGATGCGTGTCATTTGTGTAATAATAACATCATGTGTGTACATAAATAATGTGCATATCTGTGTTTATATGTTTATAATCAATGATAGTACTGCACTTTTTTATCACACCAAAACATGATCTTATTGTATTTTACAAAATGGCAATAAAGGCATATTATTATCATTATTTATTATTATTAATTATTATGATTATTGCCATTATTATTATTATTATTATTTTTTATTATTATTAGTAGTAGTAGTATTAGTATTTCATTATTACTATTGTCATTATATAATAATAGTAATACAATAATAATAACAATAATAATAATGATAATAATAATTATTATTATAATTATACATATTACTCTTTGAAAATATGTTTTGAGCATATATTGGTATCCCGAGAAAAAGCGCAAATTGTCATGCACACCCCGAGAGATAGGTAAATGGTCGTCAGAGACTTAATTCGTGCTCATGCCGACACTTCAGTTTTGAGTAGTCAACTGATTTAGAGTGAATGACATGGAATCGCCAGCCCTGGTAATGGCATATCTTTTTCATAGTAGACAACGATTATCACACATTTTTTCATTCATTGTTGTTGTTTTTTTTCTTTTTTCATGGAATCGTTTATTCACTCGTTCTAGGAATTGTGATTATAATGATTCGCATAATTCCTTACTTGGAAGTTTTTTTGATAAGTTTCTCTCTCATCTCCTTCAATGTTATTGGCTTTTCTTTGTAAATATTTTCTGTTTCTTTTTTGTTTTCATTTGATCTTCTGTTAGTTTATCTATTTTCCATCTCTTTGTCTCTGCCTGTTGTTCCTATCTGTCTGTCTAACTGCATGTCTTTGTGTCTCTGTCTCCCTTTCTCTCTATGCTCGTCTGTCTCTTTGTCTCTCTGCCTGTCTGACTATCCGTCTATACATATGTCTGTCAGTCTCTCTCATTGTCTCTCTCCCTCACTCTCTCTCTGTCTGTCTCTCTGTCTATCTCTCCGTCTATCTCTCTGTCTCTCTACCTCTCTCTCTCTGTCTCTCTCTGTCTCTCACTGTCTACCCCCTCTCTATCTCTCTCTCTCTCTCTCTCTCTCTCTCTCTCTCTCTCTCTCTCTCTCTCTCTCTCTCGCTCTCTCGACCTTTTCAAGATTGTATAACGTCTATGCTTTTTAAGCTATGTTTTCCTCTTCAGTCCATCCAATTTCATTACCTGCTCATTAATCCTTCCATGACAAGTCCTGCATGAGGCCAATCCTTTATTCAGGGGCTCTTTAAAAGGGAGCTGCATGGGGTGTGACGCTGTCTTGGTGAAACAATACGCCACTTCTTTGGGCCAACGGGTATGACGTGAGCTGTGATAGAGTTGTCCACGAAAACCAACACCGGCAGGTTACTTTGGATTGGCCAAAGTCCATTTCCCGTCATTGTGAGGCAGGGCTCCACACTCCATTACACTGTCTTCCTCTTCCATAATTGGAGACTCATCAAGGCAAAGGTCGGCACGTTATCGTCGATTAACAAAGCGGTATGTTTGATGGCGGCTATCATGACCTAGGAGTAATTGACAGCATCCATCACTGAAGATGACGTGGGTCCAACATCTCAAATGGACAATGCCGGACCCCATGCTGGCCGATTTACAATGGAATATTTGCACTCACAATATGGCCATCTTGGGCGTCAAATTAATTGGTTCTAACCGCTGTGGACAACATTAACGATGAGTTGGACAGGCGGCTACGAAATCGAGTTATCACTCCTGAAAATCTCTATCAAGTTTGAGTGAAGACCGATACCAGATGTCTCATTATCTCAATGGCCAGGAGTTTGAAGACCTTTAGACAGTTGCTTTCGGCCATACGTCATACTGGTGCCACCGGAAGTGAGAGTTTCAAGAGATGGGGATAATCTGAATTAAAAATAATAAATTGATATTACGTTTTACATCCACAAAATAATATTATGTTTAGTAATTGCGTGTATAGCATTGTGTTAAAATGGAATTCTGTTGGGATCCCCGTGGTCTCTCACTGTGCATTAAGAGTTTGTTATCTCGAACAATGCAGACGCCAACAACAGGACCAAAAACCTGTCAGAGATGTTATGGGTATAAGCCCTTAGTGAAGGGGAATTTATGACTATTTTGATTCTGGTGTAAGAAGAAATTAATTGGAGGGAATTGGTTGCCACTTTGATTGATTTCATAGTAGTAGTTGATCGCTACGAATTCGATGTACGTCCTAGAGAGTACCTATTGGGACAGATTGTTCAATGAAGTATATAATTTAAATTTTGTCCGGAAATGATTTTGCCCGCAAGGGTGTTTTCTCTAGGATGGATTTTGTGCGCAAGAGGATCTTGTTCAGAATTGATTATGTCTGAAAGACGGTTTCCTTCAGAATGCATTTAGTCTGAATAAATTATCTCTGTCCAGAATGGAAAAATGTTTGTCCTGATAAAGAGGCGGTTATGGGAAGAGGGTCTTGTCCGGAAGGGGTTGTTGGCTATTTGTCCTTTGCTTCCATCAGATTAAAAATTTCCGTGCTGTGAACAGAGGTCTACATAAGTTTTTCCTAAGCCTTGCTACCTCGGGCTCGATGTCATTACCTCAATCTCAAATCATTACAGAAGGTCGACGTCTGGCCCGATTTGGGTTTTGGCATGTCCAATTTGGACAACCCAGGATGATGGAAGGAACGAGCGTGACTGCAGCGTTTTCTGTCACGTCTGGCTCTAAATTTGGGTGTACATTGGATGTAGATAATGTCCAGCCCTTTCGATATGTTTCTTATTTTTTGCAATTTCCTCATATTGTTAATATCTTTCGTAATCTAGTTTTGTTTTACATTTGTTCTTTACCTACTGGTTTATCTCTTTCTTTACATGTTTATTTAGCTCTTGATCGATTTCTTTTTCTCCCTCTGCCGCGTCCTCTTCTATCTTTTTTTCTTTTCAACCGTGTCCTTCCCCACTGTCTGCGCCGCTGTGCCTCTATATGCCTGACAACTAGTCCGTCTCCAATCCCTATTCCCCCGACTTTTGTGTTTTTAGCCGAAGACAGAACATTAAGTCTCCATTCAGTTGTGTGAGATTTAGTTATTATTAAAAAGATTGTTGCAGTTGCTTTGACGCTGTCGACAATGCAGTTTTGTTAATATTTTTGACTTTTATTTGGCGGTTTTCATTCAGGATACATTCCTCTAGTATTGATTTTGCTTTGTCGTGTCTGTGAATTCGATCCCGCTTCTGAGTATTCCGTTCTGTATTCTTTACAAAAGTCGGTGTTTACTTCGCATACTTTTCTCCATCCCTTTTCCTTTGCAATACCTACGACGTGTAATCACGTGACCGAGGCGCATGATGAGTTATTTCCGCTACTTTTTCTCAGTTTTTGTGTTGGGTTTCATTATTACTTCGTCCTACTCGAACCCCCTCCTCTCTCCCCCGCCCCTCTTCAGTTTCCTTCCATACATCGCCACTGCTAGTAAAATTGGGGCGAGTTCATACAATACCGGATGGGCAGCAGTATTATATTTCGCTCATAATACGATGAGATTGTTTTTAAACAAACAAAAAAAAACAAAAACAAGCAAACAAAAAACAACTAATAAAAATTTAAATACGAAACAATAGACTTTAGTCAGCATCCCGGGAGGATGAGAACTAGAAATAAGTCTCATCGCCTTTGTTTGTTTATCTATTGCAACAGTTGTCCTTTTATCTTTGCCAGCAGACAATACTATTCAGCATGAAAATCCTTGTTCAGCTCAGGACGTTTTCAGAAGGGAGCTGGAGCTAGCCGGGGCGATGATGATAACGATTGATAGATGGTCAATCAGACAGGGGGTGGGAGTGGGGGTGGCTGCGTTATAGGATGGGACGCGATGACAGCTAATGGGTAGTGGTCAGTCAGACGATAGCACTGCATGCAACTCGATCCTCCCTCGATAGTGATAGGGTCATGTGACCTCAGCGGCTTCCGCCCCATCAACACTGGACAATGTCGATCGCAGTGCTCCCCCTTTGCCACTTCGTACTGAAGACGTTCTTAGGGTAGCTTAGGCTCTATAGGGATAGTCCCTCGGGATTTTGGATGAGTACGGCCAAAGCACGCCGGCAGTGGCTCATGGGTTTGGGGATGACGTTACCCTGTCTGTTTTTAATACCTTTTTTTCTATAGTGACGAAAGCAAGATTCTATGACTCAAATTAGAAGACAAAGATCATAGAGGCATAATGGTTATTTATATGTAACCTTTCTGTTTGGCAAGCCGAACCTGCAGTTATGACAATCCGTCCCATCATTGATATGTTGAATGGCTCACCAGCTGATCTTTCTAATGTATTTAGAACCGGATGCAAATGGAAAATTGGGAAAAACAAAGAGACACAGAATTCGGAATACCACTATTAGAGACAAAAACAAACTGGGGAGTGTAAAAAAAAAGAAAAGAAAATAAAGTACTTACTTATATTTTTCGTCAGTTTACAATGCAAAAGCTCATTTAAAGAGACTAAAAGACAGGACCAGCATAAAGGAGAGGAAAAAGAAACTTAACAATGGTCGAAGGAAAAAGGAAATAACTGGACACGGGGACTTGAACAGAGGCAACTAGAGTTGCCTTAGCGCAGACACCGAAATGTACGAGAAAATGAAATAGGAAGGGATTGCAAGTATGAAATTGCTCCATGTGATTGGAAATGGTTGTTGAGACCCAACATGTTTGAAAGTGAGGGATGGCCCGCTTGTACTTTAAAATGTCCATATACATCCTCCCCGCATACGTGCGCACACTCATATGATCATACAAACCAACAAACAACCAGCTCCTCCCATCCAAACACACACATAAACCCACTCACCAATCCACATAAGCAAGCACATGCTCAATTAAACGTCCATTCACGCCTGCACACATGCACTCAAAAACACACATACACACTCCCCCCTCCTATAAACTCTTAATCTCTCTCACGCCCACGCACACACCTTCCTTCCCACCCCCTTCCAAACACACACATACACACACACACACATCACCGCTCACGCACTCACAAACATGTAAACACTGACACAAACATAATATACATAAAGAAATCCAGCCTGCTGGCTCCAGGGGATGCTACTGTTACAACGTTTTCGAGAACACATCCAGAGTTGTCCACCTTTCTTTCCTAAGTTCATCTTCACATGAAGATGGCCATTTGTAATTTAGTAAAATGACTTAGGTGAATTGGGTTCCCTATTTGTGTAGAAACCGACACTGTTCCCATCAAGACCACACAATCTCCACCGTATAAATCTCTCAGACCATTTGCTGTAATTGGGAGCACTGGCCATCACTCAAGCTTTCAGCTGATTCACTTTTCGTTAGTTACTATTGGGCTATCCAATGCAATAGTAAATCAATAAGATTATTAGTAGTGGGGTTTTGATCGCTGAATGTGGACCTAGGCGACATAAAGGTTTGTGTGATAGGGAGGGGCCATGTGGTAAGGAGTTGAAAGACGTCCCAACTCTTTCCCTGATATATGGGCATTAGCACGACTTAACTATATGAGCCCAACCATCGGTTGTAGTACGATTTGACTCTTTGAATACAGGCTGCCAATACACAATACATGTATTTATAGGCACATCTTACACTGAAGACAACACCATGGAGTGTGACATAAGACAAGGTAAAAATAACCAATGGAAAATATCACAATGGGAGATATTCTAAATGCAATCAAGAGATGAAGAAAAAATACACCCCCGGGGTAGACCAAATACACACAGAAATGATTATCCATCAAGCAAAACCTGGTAGTGACACTTTTTAAAGATTTGCCAGCACGCGTGGAGGACATAAACAATCGCCCTTGACTGGAACTTGAGCACTATTATTCCCATACATAAATCAGGTTCAACAATGGAATGCTGAGGTATATCCCTCCTGAGAGTCCAGGAAATTGTATGCATGAATGTAAGAAGAAAGAATCAGAAAAGAAACAGATGGAATAATACAAAATATGAACACCAAGGAGCAGGAAGACTTGTACAAGACCACATCTTTACCATGAAATAAGCATGCAAAAACTCTGAGCGAGAATTACATATTATAGGTTTTGTCGATCCCCAGAAATCTTTAGAGGTTTGTACTAAGAATAGAAATATGAAAGTCTCTTCATAAACATGGAGCCAGAAAGGAATTGGTGGAAGAGATCCGAATCTTCTAACAATCACCAAAATGCCAAGTAAGCATGACAGAAAGAGTATCAAAAAGTTTAGAATTAAAGATTGGCGTCCGACAGGGATGTATACTGAACCCACTGCTTTTCATCTTAA
Organism: Plocamopherus ceylonicus; assembly: GCA_039654545.1. Taxonomy (NCBI): domain Eukaryota; kingdom Metazoa; phylum Mollusca; class Gastropoda; order Nudibranchia; family Polyceridae; genus Plocamopherus; species Plocamopherus ceylonicus. The sequence continues at coordinate 690 of JBCJKF010680152.1, read as the reverse complement.
TCATGGACTCAGTCACAAGAGAATGCAACCGACCTTGAAAGGTCCCAATTAGAAAGTACAAGTTAAAAGCATACGCCGATTTAAAATACAGCCTTGATCAGCTGAACCAGCAGTTAGAATCTCGAGGAAAACTATGTTAAAAAGAAAAAAAAAGATGTATATTGGAAGACAACAAAGAAAACATGATTTGAAATTTAAAGGAAGAGGCTTTGGAACCGGTGAAGAGTTACAAATACCTAGATGTATTGGTAACTGAAGATGGTAAAATAAAGGAGGAAATAAGTCATCGAGTTGCAAAAGCTAGAAGGATTTTTAACCAGCTAGGCAAGTCCTTCAATGGTAAGAGAGAACTGCCAACAACAACCAAAACGTCCATCTACAGGTCAGTGTAATGTCAGACTCTTCTCCATGGACGTGAAACATGGACACTTGACAGTACTGGTAAAAGCAAATCACAACGACAGAAATGAAATTTCTAGGAGGAATAGCTAAGAACACATGAACAGATAGTATCAGGAATACAAAATAAGGGAAGAACTTGAAAGAGATACACTCTTGGTAAAGATTGGAAGGAACCATAGAGATACTCCATATAATAAATCATACTCCATATTATAATAAATCTAGAGGCTGCACCGCCATTAGTTAAGCCAAGCGAGCTGTGTACCAATGACGGGCGATCAAATGGCG
>JBCJKF010679597.1:0-12072 GCA_039654545.1 Plocamopherus ceylonicus | reverse complement strand
GTGTGTGTGTGTGTGTGTGTGTGTGTGTGTGTGTGTGTGTGTGTGTGTATGCGTGTGCGTGTGTACATTATTTATTGATTTGTTTTCATGGGTCATAAAATCCATTCCAGATCTCACTTGGATATTCCGCAAAAAAAATTCCCCTTGAACGTCACCTGCGATTAATCAATTTGTTATTTTACCCAAACCTATTCATATTATCCATTTTAACTCTTTCACTACCATAAATCGATATCATTGGCATGAATGCGATTTAACTCTTTGACTACATGTACAATATTCAATTTTATCAGGATGAGTGCAATTTAACCCTTTGGCTGCAAGGGCCCCATCCCAATATATTTTGGCACATTCTAATCAAGGAGTTAAATCCTATTTATCTGAATATAGCGGCTTATGGTGGTGAAGGGGTGAATATGCAAAGACACATAAGTTTCGCTAAAACTGCTATTAGTCCAGGAGCAGACAATGGGCCAAATGTGTGTATACAATTCCTGGCCAAGTGCCCAAAAATAACCTGACGATGTCCTCTTCCCTCCTTTCCCATAACTTTCTCCATTAGGCATGTGATCCAATTTTATTTTGTGAGTAAATATTGGGATATGATTTCCCTCTGCATAGATCTATATGGCATCCCACCCAACGAAAACAAAAGGAACAGTTATCAAGATGCAGTGGCAAGGTTTTTAGTTAGTTCTCCCCAATTTTGTCTCTGGCGCCTCGTTTGTATTATGAAGAAGCCGACGTCACCAATTGAAATTTCATACCAACGAAAAACATGTTTTGCACAGAAACCCTATTTTGCTGTCGTCTGCAAATTCTCAGGGCACACTAAAGTGCGTGAATTGCATGAAGGGAACTACAGATCGCAGAACACAAATCGTAATGAGATAAAATTGCCAAGTCAATAAAATTCGCCTGATATCATCCTTGCCCGAAATCTCCAATAATAAACATGACCACGCAATCTGAGAGAAATGAAAATTTACAGCAAGGAAAAAAAAACTATCCTTTATCAATACTAGTTATCTCGAACTTAGAATCAATCCGAAATGTCGCCATTTGTTAGCTAGCAAAAAGCACCGGGGATTAAGTCTTCCTGATAGTACAAGCAACAATATGACGACATTATATTATCAAATTTTATGTTTACATTTATTTTGTGCTGTCTCGTGCTTGCTGATAGTAGAAAGTTGAATAATAAGAAAAGCAACAACTCCCATCAGTTTGTCATGCAACCCGAATATAATTATATTGAAATCATACTAGATTAATAGGAACTGACAGAGATCCAAATATTAGCCTCGTTTCTTACTACCTTGTTTACAATATAAGACTGAGAGATTAATGATCGCCAAAGGGCCGGGTATTTAGAAAACAACCTATTCTTGGGAAATTAGACTTGTTACCGATTTCTTACTAGCTTTGAATGAAGAAAACACGCATGATATAATTACGGATATCTTGATCGCCTAATAGTCTTGTTAAAAATCGTGAACATTGACGTTGAACTATGTCAGAAAAATCTGCTGATAGCAAAATCTATAACTTGTCTTGATGTAAATAGAATGAGTTTCCCCTTTTTGGGAAAGGCCCTTCATGTTTTGGCTGACGTGAGGGCGATAATATGGGCGTAATTCGATACCACACATATATCGTTTGCCCGCAAGCCACCGACTTACGATTCCTGTACCCTGGGCCAATTTCTTTGGATGGTGGTCACAAGTCTCTTGTGTGAATATGGCACAACCACAATAAGGGTGTTTTGCATCCCAAAGGGGTTTGGGTTCACAATTATATTGATTCAGGCATGGCCATTAAGTTCAATTCTTGTTTACTTGATTCGCCGGAAACAAGGTGTCAGTGTTTTAATCCCTTTATTCCTTCCTGCGGAATTGAATTCATGTCGAGGTGACAGGTTTCAACACCGGAAGTACATAAACGAAAAGCATAGTTTTTTTTCTTGTTTTTTTTCCTTTTCCTTTAATCAAAATGACCAAATAAAAATTGACGCAATACGTTAAATGGAATGAGGTTTGAAACTTCAATGTTAACGAACCGATCTTGAAAATAACAATCAAAGCCAAATATCTGTGGGGTCATTTACTTAAGTGATTCACCCACCAACCAATTACGATCAAAGCATGAATAGCATTGTGCCATAGAACCTTAAGCTTTTAGCCAATGGTTGGAATTTCCGGCGTGCAACATAGCATATTATCGACTACTGAAACGTCCAGCACATTCTTGAATAGGCCAAGCACTGGATCGAAACGAAGAGTGCAATATAGAACATGATCTGTTGCTAAAACATTTACATTACCACCTTCACACATTAGATTGCCAGTTGTATCCATATTTTTCGCGTACATACAGCTTTCAATCAATATCGAACACAACAACGATACTGAAAGTTTTAAATATGCATTAAATCTGACAACACTGACATCAAACAACAGTTTACTCTTGCTGATAATAAACCCAGCTAATCTGAGTTTGTCGTCTATTTTGAAGAGTGAGACTAAATCTGGATAGAGTCTCTATTTTATATCCACTAGAAGAAGACCAGAAAAAAACACACATGGGGAAGATAAACATAAAATGGACGTGTCATGTAATATTCATGACGAAATGCGGATGGCGCTTTTTTGTGCATATCCCATGAAGAAAATTGGAGGCATCAGCTATCAAAACAATGTATCTGTACTTGATTAAAACTACCCAAAGGTTCAGGGGGAGACCGATGACAACTCTCTCTGTAATACTCACAGGTAATTCCATCTAACTCTTATCAACTCAAGCTCAAAGTCAAGAAAGACCGACAAGAAAATAAAAAGACACATGGGCATCACCGAGAAAGCGATATGGGTATAGCTGCAGCTGTTTTGAAATCTTTTCATTTCAATTGCTGCCCAATCGCTTTCATATATCCTGTATATCACGCATACAAGCAATTGGAACAGATCGCTTCTATTCACCATATTATCACCAGAGCTAATTAATCCGGTAAATTCGTTACATGTATTAACTTGATGCCCACCCAAACAAACAATATGATCAAAGGATTTGTAGAAAGAGACACGCGGATCCGTATAAACAACCATTGAAACTAACTTTGTCTATCTAAGTCGGTTGTCTTCCGTTTTCTAGGTAGCTTCCGACATTCCCTTTTTGTCGTTAATTTGTTCTCTCATCTAAAAAGGTTTAGCTCCATCATCTTCCCTCGAAGTAAAGTGCTTTAAACCAACGATTGCAATGTTTTCTATGAACGACATAAGCAGCTTTTCGAGAGAATAATAGAAATATTCCCTCCTCTCTCTCCGCCCCCTCATCCCCCGAAATAAAGAACAAAACAAAGCGAAATATGAAAAATACAAGAAAAGTAACAGCAACAACTGTAATAACAAATCGACCCTTCCTAAAACCCCCCAAAAAACAAAACAAACAAGCGAAATCAAAAACGAACAAAGCACCACAACTCAAAACAAAAACGAATAATTCGCTTACGACCAGATCACGTCACTTTCTTGGTAGTTCAGTTTCACCCTTGGCTACACAAACACATACTCCAAGGACACACTCATTATAAAACGTGGGCCGTCTTTGTGATACTCATTTCTTTTTCTTCTTTCTCCGTGTGCCATCCACCTTAATGAGACAGAGGACTGTTTAAAACAACTCCCATGGGATCTGCCGGACCCACTTAAAAGTATACAGAGATTTGATGTATTTACCGCATGCTTATCAAGGGTCCCGTGTGATTTGCAGCCCCTGGCGTATATGGGCTACGCAAATTTTAAGAGGGAGGATACATTCTGGGCAAATCAAATTATGCAAAACAGTGAAGATATTGCAATGCAATTTACGGCGACATAAAAATTTGAGCCAGTGGGTTACACATTGCCATGACTATCCTGGAGTCTCATTCGGGAATTTGCAGACGGAGCAAGTTATGTGGATGGACTTCACACGTCGTTTTGGCTCGAGGAGGAAGTCTGAACCCTTTTTGTCCTTTTTTTGTTTTCTCTTTTTTGGGACAGTGTCTTCCCTACCCATTTCACGATGTCACCAATGTCTATGTTTCTTGGTAACTGTCTTCACAAGGCCGTACTGGATAAAAATGTTAATGTCTTGGAAACATCGTCTCTACGCAATGAACTGTCAAAGAAAAATTTTGCCAATAAGAAAAGATATGTCGCATCCATTTTTTTTTTTCAGAATTAAGTTCTCAATAAGAAGTAATCGCCTAATCCCCATTAGAACCAGATGTTGGAGGTAAAGAAATTCCTTTCTCCCCACACCCACCGAAACACTGTTGTAATTATTATATTGTTTTACTAGCTGGGTGCCCGTTCAATGAACGGGAGTACACTATTATGTGGTGACTGCAAATAAATAATTTTATATCTAACACATTAAATTTAGGTATCGCCTGAAAAAAGGGATCAGTTATCACCAAGAAAGAATTACTGTTGGTTACCACCTGGAAGAGAGAATCAGTTATCAACTGGAAAAGAATTAATGTTAGATCTAGTTACCCGCTCGGAAGAGAGAATCAGATATCTCATAAGAGGATATTAGAATTTATAGAGTATCAACTGTACTAACCATACAATTTACAAGACTTCTTTGTAGACAACATTCCGTGGTAACGTTGGTGCCAGATAACAAATGCGGTCTCTTCGTTCAGTCCGAGACAATGCAACATAAAGCATTCCGTGGGAAAAAAATTTTTGACGCAGATCTAGGCCTATGGATTGCAATGTTTGGCCTTGCGATTTGTTTATTGTCATTGCAAATCATGCTCTGATGGGGAACTGCTTCCTTTGAAATACAAAGGGGAAGGCGTTGTCTAATGGCTGTAGGGGTATCCCTGGTATCAAATTATGACACTCCCCTTTGTATGCCCCTGTACAGATCTGTACTTCGATGGTGTTTGTTCTGCAGGCCACAACGACACATATTGTACCATTCATCAGTTGTGGTGGCTTGATAGAGCGCAGCAGCATCACTGGCATACTAGTTTTTAACAGCAGTCTGATTGGATTGATCTTCTATTTTTGATGAGGAATCTTAGAACTTGGATGCTAAACCATTTCGTTTTTGTTATTATTTCCTTCCCTTGTTTGCCAAAGTTAGATCTTATGTGTGTTTCCTTTGTTATTATTTCCTTCCCTTGCTTGACAAATATGTATGTGTGCCATGTAAATAACATAAAGCAGGTCAAAGTCAATGAGCCTTGAAAGAATGAAAATTGGGTTGAACAGTAGAGTTGTATTGTAAGGTCTATCTAGAATCTAGATATAGAAATTAATCTAACCTAGATCTAGATTTAGATATTAGATTCTCGATCTAGATTATTCTAGATCAAGAAATCTAGATCTAGATCTAGATCTAGATCTAAAAGTCTAGATATCTAGATCTAGATCTAGTCTGAACAGTACAGTTGAAGATCTAAATAGATCTAGATCTAGATCTAGATCTAGTCTGAACAGTACAGTTGAAGATCTAAATAGATCTAGATCTAGATTTAGAATCTCGATCGATCTAGATCTAAATCTAGATCTAATTTAATTGATTAAAAAAATGTAAAATAGATTCCATCTAAATCTAGATTAGATCTAGATACTAGATCTAGATCTCAAGATCTAGATCTAGATCTAGATCTCCAAATCTCTAGATTCTAGATCACAATGCTGCATTTGGATTGATCTATTCAAACCTGATAATTTTGCAATCTGGATCTCTAGGAATGTAACCTAGACAGGCCGAGAAGCGTCATGGGTGGATGAATTCAAACCTTGTAATTCTGCGTCAGATCTATTCAAACCTGATAATTTTGCAATCTAGATCTAGATCTAGACCTAGGAACAGTAACCTAGAAAATCAACCAATAGGCTGAGAAGTGTCATGCATGGCTAGATGAGATCTTTGCTAAACCCGGACCGGTTCTTTCCGGTCCATTTGTTTTGATTTCCTCCCTTGCCAAATGGTGTGGCTAGTTAAACCTGGTGCAGGCCAATGAGCCTAGTTAACACGGGGAAATTGAAATGTTTCTAAAACAAAAAGTACAAAGACTTCAGAGTTCTATTGAAAGCTGTGCACTCTATAAACCCTTATGATGCAGCACATAAAATTTGAAATCTAAATGTTCAATGGTTTAGAAGCCTTTTGCGATGACAGATTTTCCAAGTCCCCAATTATATATAGTATAGATCATAAAATATCATAGATTATAATATCTTTTAAATCATTGTAATGATTACTGCTTTTTTATTTATCTTTGTTGTTCTTATTGTTAAATTGAACTTGTGCTTATTTTTTGTCCGAATATTGAATGTCTTGTATTGATGTGTTGTTGTTTTTAATTTAATAGACAAAACAATGCGCCTTTTGGAGAATAAGCTTCATATTGAATTGAATTGATTGACATCATTTCCAGGCCTCTTTGACACCAGATGTACCCCAAGTATCGACTTTATCTTTGACGGACAATCTTCAGAAGTGACCGATCTATTTTCACGCCTCTCAGGACATCTTCATTTGATATTTTGACCGTCCAGCGGATCTTGAGCATTCTGCCATGCTGTGTAGCCACATTACCATTGCCTCCAATTTTATTTCGCTTTCTTTACCTTTTAAATACGTGGTTGATAAACCAAAATATGACGGCATGTTTCACCGTGGAAATATCCAAACAGTTAAGAAAAAACGGAAAGCACACGACATGTATAATGAGTCAAAGGGGATCGCCTTACAGTATGCGGCGTCATTTTTCATCACGGCTAACGATTTATGTCATTACCTATTTAAATGCCTCCATTTCGCCAGTGGGAAGGGTATAAATATTACTGAGCAATCTTTAAAGTTTCTCAAAATAGCCAGCGAATTCAAGATTTGTTTGTCCCAAAAATGTATCCTAATAATATAAACGTATATATATTTTGTTTTCCACAATGTTTTTATTTTCTAACGCCAATGTCAATATCCCGATGGCAATAATATCCATCGTTGTCCTCTCTTTTTTTTTTTTCTATCCATATTCGTTTTCTTCCCATTCCTCTCTTTCTATTCATCTTCGTTGTCCTCCTCTATCTCCATCCATCTGCGTTTTCTTTCCCTTCCTCTCTTCCCTTCCTTGCCTTTCCCTTAATTCCTTTCCATCCATCTTCGTTTTCTTCTTATTCCTCTCTTTCCATCCATCTTTGTTTTCTTCATATTCCTCTTTTTCCATCCATCTTCGTTTTCTTCATATTCCCCTCTTTCAATCTATCTTCGTTTTCTTCATATTCCTCTTTCTCCATCCATCTTCATTTTCTTCATATTCCCCTCTTTCCATCCATATTGTTTTTCTTCTTCGTCCTCTCTTTCTGTCCATCTTTGTTGTCCTCCCTTTCCTCTCTTTCCATCCACCTTTGTTTTCTCCCTCTTCCTCTCTTTCCATCTATCAAGCTGAACACAAAAGCAAACAAGATGTTCTCTCCCCCTTCTTTGTGATGTGATGCAAAAGGCAACTTTAGTAACTTTTTAACGTATTGGTGTTCTTGAAAATCTTTTCTTAAACTGTTCATTTAAGCCTTTAATCTTTCTATAACATTTTGTCTGTAGCACCACATTTCTCAACATTTTACTTTACTTTCAGGCTGATTCCATCCATTGTTGAATGTAGCCCTTCGCCGGTACTTTCCACAAATCTTGGTCTTTTGCTTTGTCATACCAGTGTATTATTTCAATCTCTAAGATGCCGCCCCTCCATCCGCTCTTTTACCTTTGATTGGTTTCCATACAGTACAAGTTCTGCTCCATCTTTTGCCTTCTCTTCTTTGTTACTCGTCCTGCCCATGACCATTTTTGGCTTATTAAGCATGTCCATATTTTATTTTTCTTTTGCTCTTCCTTTATTGCTTCAAGTCCAGCCCTGTCTTCCATATACTAAAATGGGCCATTCATAGTTAAAGAACGATTTCGGTGTTGGGTTCTATCTTTAATTACTTAACAAAGTGATCAGTTTTATCAGACAGGTCTGGCTGTTCCTATTCTGTTCTTTATTTGAAAACCAGAAATCTGAATCTGTGAAGTAGGTACCACAGAATGAGATGTGAATACACTAGAAACTCTAGAAATAAACTAGAAACGTATTGGAAACTGTCTAATGTGGAACATAGTACACTAAGACATATTTTGTCAATCTTGACTCTCTCGTCTAACTTATTGAGGCATTAACTTTCTTAGTAGCCTCAAAGAATTAACATTTATTTCAGGAATGTACTTAATAATATTTATCCACCCTTTTAAGAAATTGCTATTTTTCACAAAAAGGCAAACATGAATACTTGAAGAAGATTAAAATAATGTCTCTTTGAGATCGTTTATATGAATCAACAATTGATCTGAAGGCAACAAAGGGAAACGCAAATGGGGTATGGTTTACAGCTTTGTCCCCATAAACCGGCATGAGCAAGATTGAAGTGGTTCACTACATTGAGTACACGGTTATCCCGATAAATAGGCAAATGTTATCAAAGAGTTGAATTGTCCTCATGGTATGGGTTTCTTTGGATGTCGGCAGAAAAGACAATAATAAGCTGATAAAGAAATAAACCGCAAATGTACGATCTCAGCTTTGCGTTTGGTTTTGTTTAAGTTTTTCTTCTTTCTGTTTTGACCGTTTTGTTTTTCTCAGTTAGAATCTAGTTGGAGTGTTTTGTTTTTGTTTTCTGTCATTGTTTCCTTTTTAATTTTCCTTCTGCTCTCCCTTTTTTTATTTTCAATTTTATGCGTAGTTGTGTCGTTTAGTGTTTTGTGGTTGTTTTCTTTTTTCTGTCTTTTTGTTTGTTGTTGCTGCATTTTGTTGTTGAGTTGCTTTTTGTTTTGTTTGTTTTTGCTGTTGTTTGATGTCTTTTCATTATTTATTTGGTCTGTATTTTATTTTCTTTGTTTTGTTTGTTGTCGTCTTCTTTGTTTTATTTTTGCTTCCTTCGTTTGTGTTACGTTTTGTTTTTTGCCAATCTTATTATTTGTCATAATAATAAACTAGGCAACACAATTTTACAATCAAACAAAAAATAAAATTTAATACAGATTAAAAAAGAAATGTTTGAGCTCAACATTGCGTTTCTTTTGCCTTTAAGCAAAGTCAGAAACAAAAGAAACACAAACAATCCTAGTAAACATTGCGTTCTTTTGTTGTGAAGCCCAAAAACAAACTAAGCAAACTAAAGAAAATCAGGCACATTGGCTGAATATTGAGTTTCGTCTGCTGTAAAGCATTTAATTTTTGTCCTATCGCTTAAATACGTACACTAGGTCTGGTCAAGACCTTTTTTTATATCTTAAAACGATAAAGTTACAAGGGGCATCACTGTTGTAAGTATTGATCATTGAATGATTCATTACAAATCCATCGAATGAAAAGAAAGGGATTATGGTAAAGAAAATCACTAAAAGCAGAAACAAGAAAAGTAATGATTTGCCTCGGGTATAATGGGGCTTCACGTTGTCGATCCTGTGGTGCGATTATTGCTCAAATAGCAAGTATTTTAAGAGGAGAGCCCTGCTAGTATAATAATCTATATATATATATATTTAATTTCACAAGGCCTTCTGCTACAACAACTGCCACTAGTTTTATTGTCCTTCACAGGTTGTGTTGGGTGTTAGACAATATCGATATCGGATAATCGTCGATACTGGCTTTCTCAGTCGATAGTCGATATCACGGAGTTTCTTGGTCGATACCGGTCGGTTAAATATAAAACAAAACTTTCATCACTTTGTGATCAAATAAAATAAACAATTGTCACTGAGGTCAGTAGCAGCTTAGAAGTTGTAATATATTCATGTTTTGCATTTATTTCAATTACAAGACAAACCCAGATCACCTGTCATGCAAACAGTCCCCTCACCAGCTGTACATCCACCATGCTGACAAGGGAATGATGAGAGTGACAAAACCTAACTGCTTGAGGTGACAATTAATTTTTTATTCACGCATGCATTGTAAAAGTTTGCAATATAAACTAAAGCACGTCAGCATTGCAAATGAAAGACTTCATTTAATTGTAAAAGTCTTTGTGTTGTGTGGAGTTGAGAAATTAAAAAAACAAAGAGAAAAAAAAGCAACAACAAAACAAACTTGACGCATTAAAAAAAAAAGAAAAGAAAAAAAAGGTTGAAATGATTTATCCTCATCGTATGCATACGTCATGCTCTTTGAATTTCTAATAGGACAAGACAACTCTGTTTTTGTCATGGATGACAGTATCATGGGGACGGCCCTCAAATCTGCGTTGTTGACGACTTTCGAAGGACGTAATGTAAGTAAATGAGTAAAGCTGCCAAAGATATCACGTATACTATTCTCGTAGCTTAAGCATAAAAAAAATGTGAAATGCATGTTGTTATGACGTTTGATGAGCTAAGCATTGAAAAAAAGTTGAAAAGTTTAAGCATGTTAAATAAACATTAACAATTATATAAAAGTTAAAAGCCTTACAAGCCAACTTTTGCCAATTTTAATGTGAGAAAGTCTTCAAAGACACAGTTGAATTTTATTTACAGTATTATTGTATTTAAGCAACGTAAGTGTTTGACATTAATTTAGGAATGTAAAAAAAAGAAAACGGTATAGCTGAGGAAAAGTTGGCAATAATGATCGAATAACCACCCAGAAACACTTGACGAAAAACAAAATGTTAATTCCAATATGTCCAGGAGAGATGTGAACTTTTTTATATATCCGATTATGATAAAACTTACATAAGTAATGTGAAAGATAATAAAGCAAAAAGCAATTCGTCGCCCTAGTGCATGAAACCGAAATACGCCATTTTTTCCGAATTTCAATTTTTGGTCAAAATGCATTATTTTCCTTTGTTACACATTGTGTGAAAATCTAAGATCTCTAGCTACAGTAGTTTTCAAAGTAGAAATACCGACAGGCAAGAAACACTTTATTCGTTTGAGCTGAAAACCGACAATGGCTTTTGTCGGTTTCTTGAACTGACAATTCGACAGGGTAAGGACAAGTGTGGGGAGGGTTTAAATGCACGTGTCACTTTAAGGAACTGAAAAGTGACACTATATGCGGATTAATAGTATTATTGTTATAGTTATTAACAGTGTTTTCAAAGGTGATATAATGTAAGAGTTACTAGAATTAATGAATTAAAAAGGCCGTGTACTCTTAGCGCAGGCCAGCCACTTTGGTATGTTGACCGTAGGGTTAGGCACGTTTCTCATTCTAGAAAAGATATTGAGCCGACCATAACTTTTTGAAAACAATCCTTTATAGTGATGTCAAGTTCTGGATATATGTTTAATGTTTAGATCCAGATAATCTAGCCTGAGTTCAAACATATCGATCCAGACTTTACATCTAGATCTACATCTCATAGGCCTACTATATGTTTAGATTCAGATTTCAACCCTAGTCCTATATTGATTTCACTAAGACTTGGCCTACAAATTATTACTTGTAATTACTTTTCTAAGCTTTTTCAAGCAAGTAGGTTTTAATTACAGAGTGAAAATTGAAATGGTTCGACCAATGAAATTGTCAGATCCGAAAAAGTTAAATGTAGAAAAAGAAAAAAGAAAGAAATCCTCTCGCAATCTTGAATTCCTTCATTTTATGTGTTTATGTATGCATGTATTCGAGGCTCCATGTATATTGTTTAGATGTTACAAAGAGAAACGAAGAAGGGTTATGGATGCTTGAACACTATTTTCACATTTTCTTCTCTTCTTTCTTTTTTTCTGTTTTCGTTCTATTGTCTTCATGAATTTTATGACCACACTTAAAACTTGGTCACAGGATATAACACGCTACTTCGGTGGTGGTTATCAAGTAATACCTAGGTTGAAAAATTGAAGATAAATAGATTGACAGACGTGGACAGACGGACAGACAGACAGACAGACAGACAGACATACAGACAGACAGACAGACTAAAGAGACAGACAGACGCAGATAGATAGGAGGGGGAGGATGCGTGTCAGTGTGTGATAGGGAGCGAAGGGGGGAGGGAGAGAGAGAGAGAGAGAGAGAGAGAGAGAGAGAGAGAGAGAGAG
>JBCJKF010679486.1:0-12078 GCA_039654545.1 Plocamopherus ceylonicus | reverse complement strand
AACAAAAATCAGCTGACGGCCCCAGGCAACCTCGCTAGCTGACGTCACATACTCGTGGGTGACGCGCGGCTGCGGGCCTGCTACGGTACCGAATGGGGCGCTTCAAGAAGGTTAATAAGGTATGTGTAAAATTTTATTTCAATCTATAAAAATTGGAAAGAGAAATGGCACCTTAAAGTCCAGCCTGTTTTGTGTCTAGTACCTAATAATGTAATATATTTAGCCCATATCTATGTAAAGACAATGTTGTGCTTTGAAATATAGGAATATGGCTAGTACATCATGTTGAACCAAAGATTTAACACACTGTCATTGGAATGAAGTAGACATAAGTACATATACAATGTATCACAGATTTAATATATTATCATTGGAGATGCATAAATAATATTTTGAGCATAATTATATGGCTTGGAAAGTAAACATTCACATTATATAACACATCATTTCCCAGCACAAGAATTTAAAGCATCACCAAAAGCAGGGAGGGAAAAATAATAACTGAAAGTCATTAATGAAAGAGAAGTCATTACAATGTTAATGTATCTTCATACTATGAGTACTAAACATGGATCTGGAAAATAAAAATTCCGGGTGATAAAATTTGGAAGATAGAAATCTATATTGATCTAGGAATAAATCTATTGCATGATCAGAAAGTCGTCTCCACAGTTCACATATGGAAATGACAGGTTTTTTTTTTACTTTTTGTTCATTCATCTCTTTTGGTACATTTATCTTGAATGTTCATTTATTTCTATTGGTACATTAATCTCTATTACAAAAACAAGAAAATCCAGTTGACACAAAATGTCATGAAAACTTTGAAACACATGTATACATGTAGGCCCCAATAAAATTTACATACTGAAGTGATAGAGGACCTGTCATCTTTTTGTTGTATTTTTTTTTCTTTGTAATCACACTGGAAAATATTCCAATTTTCTTAAAGCTCGAAATTAACATATTGCACGTCTCTCTCAACACTCACACACGCACACACACACACAAAATTACATCACCAGTAAGATCAAACAACAAATCAAGTGCATCAACTCACCCAGCAAAATGAGGAATTGTAGTCTTAATCTCTATACAAACTCACACACACACACACTTATACAGACACATACACACACTTGTGACAAATTATGATCTCTATCTCGAAACACACACACACACACATGCACACACACACACACACGCACACGCACACACACACACGCACACACACACACACACACACACTCACACACTAACAAACACAATCACTCTCTAGACCATTCAATTGGCAAGTATTGTGACATTAATAAACATAGGAAGGCAGAGATGAAAATGGTAAAACGTTTGAAGCAGTCACAACTTAGGCGGTACCTCCTCAGTTTGTATCAGAGGAACGCAGTCGCCATCTTTTCCCTTTGAGTAATGAGCCAAAGGTGGCCGCTTCAACAGGCCAAACACACTATTATGGCCTCGGGCATCCTTGGGAGGTTTAGCATTTTTCAGGTCGAACTCGCAAGGGCTGACTCTCTCATGCAGCTGGCCAGAAACGGCCTCAGTTTCATCTTTCACTAAGGCACTCACATCTAATCTATTGTCCTCTGTCTTCTCCAGTTGTTCTGCATTGTGTCTGCACCAGTCATTGAGGTCCTCTTTCACCAGATCTCCAAACTCGGTCTTAAACATACTCTCTTTCTCATCTGTTTCCTCTAACACAGCCCTCTTTTCTTCTTTCCTGTCATTTTTCTCAGGCAGCACCAAAGTCCCTTCCTGACTGATGGCATTGGCTGTTGTATTCTGAGGAACGCTGTCAATGTCATCCAAACCTCTATTACTGTTTTCCTGTGAAATACCGAAAGAGTAAACTGTTATTTCATCCTCTTTGCAAGAAAATTAGTTGTCAGATTGAAATTGGCATTAACAGCAGATCTGTTGTTTTAGTGGATCAACCATCTTTTCCATTAAAGAATACAAAAAGTTATATTGAAGGGATACTTGAGGGTATCTTGATATCCCTGGATATTATACTCATTAGGAAAAAGAAATAATACATTTTTCAGGGTGTCATAAAAGAAAAAAAAAGTATTCCTGCCCAGCCTATCGGCTCAAAGGTTTGAAGTTTATCCCAGTTTTCATGACATGCAGAGGACAGTGACAGATACAACTTATCACTTTCTGAATAGGATCCCAGCAGAATACTTTCCCAGCTATAGCTGTACCCATTTCCAACTGAGTCGAGTAAAGCAGCAGGGTTAAATTTTCCTCCTAGACCTCTCCATTCATGTCTGATGCATTGCTGCTTTGCCACTGTGCCTCGCTTTATAAGATCTTTAAATAATTCCCAGTGATTTTGAATAATGCAAGCCTTTCTCTCACCTCACCATCCAGACAGTCCTTGACAGATTTCCCTTTGCTTTGGAACTTTTTCAGCAGCTCAGTCATTTCTCTTTCATGTTGCTTTTGAAGTTGGTTCTTGGCTACCTCCAACTCTTGGTTGAGTCTTTGCTTCTCAAATTCAATCTAACAAATGTAGGCAAACACTGAAAGTTAGGAATAGTGACATAAATAGGCCATTTAAAAAAAAAAAAAATTGGATTAGGACAAAATCTTGTTTTCACAAAAAACAATCCAGACAATAATGAATTTCGCACTGAAAAAAATGAATTAATGCATATTTGTGGAGCAAATTCAAATCTACAAATAGCTTTAAAAAATATCTCCCAGAATATATTCATTGCTATGGTATGTGAAAACTAATCTATGAAAAATTACCAAGTAAGAATGAATGTCAGCTGAACATGATCACCTTAAACAAACTGATGTGCACCTGGATCAGAGGCGACAAAATGAAATGAAAGAAAAAGATAAAACTGCACTGTATACAAAAGTCTTGTTAAGTCAGTATTAATATACAAATGCAGTTTGTGGGTACTCACCAGTAGCAAAGAAAATAAGTTAGCCGCTTTCCATAGAAAACAGCTTCGACATGCTCTCAACATCCACTACCCAGTAATAATTTATAGTACAATGAAAGAGATCTGACATAATAGGTCTAGACAATTTCAATAGGCCCCACAGAGAATGATTATAAACACAGCAAGAAAAATTTTGGATCCACTGAGACTTGAACCCGGGACAGTGGCACTAAACCGCCTCGCCTAGGAGAAGAAAAGAGTTCTTACTGGAAAAGGCCAAAATAAAAAATAAAAACAATAGAACAATCCGACCAAAAACAAAAGAAAGAAAGAAAGAAAGGAAGGAAGGAAGAACCCCCCCCCCCCCCAAAAAAAAAAAAAAACAACGAAAAAAAAAAACAACCTAAGAAAAACAAACACAAAAACAAACAAGAAGCAAGAAACAAGTGACAAAAAAAAAAAAGGAGACCAAGCAAAAAATCACAAAAAGAAAGAACAACAAAAGACAAACCCCCCCCCCCCCCAAAAAAACCCCCAAATCTAAATACCCTAATAAAAATACAAAAAACAAAAACTTCCCACCACAAAAGTTCAAATCTAGACACAAAACATCGCCCCTGCCTCCATATCTACCAACCTTCTGTTCGAATTCCTCCTGCATTGTCTTTAGCTGCCTCTCATGTTCTTTGGTCAAAGCCATGATTTGATTTTCATGATCCTGCTTGAACTCCTGCTTTCTTTCAAACGAAACTTCGTCAAACTGGAAAGACAGAATTGACAAGAACAATCAAAATTAAATACATGTTTGTCACTCACTCGAATTGCAAGGAACAGATTTCATGTTGTTCAGTATATATATTAAAAAATGTAATTCATGACAACATGCTGTTATTGGAATTATTGGAAGAACAGTTAAGGTAATTGAGAGAAAAAAAAAATTAAAAAAAGGAACAATCCAAAAGCTTTGCCTATGGTGGGAAAAAAAAAAAAGAATATTAATAAGACAGATTTACAGATCTGGTCGAAAATTGTGTAGAAGTGAGAAAATTACATGGTCATATCTAAAATAAAACTGGACAAGTACCAGTACAACACCAGGAAGTGAAAGTCTCAGTTGTAAGAGCCACAGGCCTATGATATTGACAGTATAGTAGTTATTACCTAAAAGCACTCCACCTACTTGCTGGCTTCAACTAAATAAATAAATACATGAACCTGCATCACACAAAACACATTTTTTCTAAAATGGAACAGTTCACTAAGTGCCCGCTCCCTCAAATGATTATTGCTTTGACCATGAAAGTGACAATAAAATCACGGACATACTTACTAGTAGCATGACAATAAAACCACTGATACATTAGTAGCATGACAATAAAAGCCCCGATATACTAGTAGTATTCTAAATAAAAACATCAGATACTAGGGACAGAGACGACTAGAACTAGAACTGTCCTGGTAGAGAAGTGAGCGCAAAGTTAGATTGCGAGCAAAGTTTTGACAAATCCCTGATTATGATCACAAAATTAAGATATTTCAAGACTTCAGATCATTTTCTAAGAATCAATGCGACCAAGAGTTTTTTGAGAATAGGTGCAGTATGCTTCTTAACACACTATTATTTTATGATGAGTCGGAGTGACAGAAAGACAGTAACACATTATCATTCTATGATGAGTCCAAGTGACAGTAAGACAGTAACACATTATGATTCTTTGATGAGTCCGACTGACAGAAAGACAGTAACACATTATCATTCTATGATGAGTCCAAGTGACAGTAAGACAGTAACACATTATCATTCTATGATGAGTCCAAGTGAAAGTAAGACAGTAACACATTATCATTCTTTGATGAGTCCGACTGACAGAAAGACAGTAACACATTATCATTCTATGATGAATCCAAGTGACAGTAAGACAGTAACACATTATCATTCTATGATGAGTCAGAGTGACAGGAAGACAGTAACACATTATCATACTTTGATGAGTCAGAGTGACAGTAAGACAGTAACACATTATCATTCTTTGATGAGTCAGAGTGACAGGAAGACAGTACCACATTATCATTCTTTGATGAGTCAGACTGATAGAAAAACAGTACCACATTATGATTGTATGATGAGTCCAAGTAACGGTAAGAAAGTAACACACTATCTTTCTTTGATGAGTCAGACTGACAGAAAGACAACAACACATTATCATTCTTTGATGAGTCATGAGTCCAAGTAACAGTAAGAAAGTAACACACTATCATTCTTTGATGTAACACACTATCGTTCTATGATGAGTCTGAGTGATAGAAGTACAGACTGAAAAGCACAAAAAGACCCAAACTCACTTTTTGACCAGGTGCGTTCATCAAAGGCTCAAGTTCATTGCTTATGTTATTCCTTTTCTTCTTCTTGCCTTCATTGCCTTTTTTCTTATTTCCTGATGACAAGATATAAAAAGACAAAACAAACCCTGATATAATGCTATAAAACCTAAAGTAACAGGGTTTAAACTTTAAGCTCTACTCTGTTGGCTGAACACATAATACTACATATTATATTATAAACAAATACATGTACAGTAGTTACCACCTAATTGGACAGTCATCTGGAAGCAGCGAAAACGTGCAATGAGGCGAAACCTCCTGTTAGGTGAAACGCCCAGTTAGCCAAAATGACTGGGCGAGAAGGGGGATAGTCCATGGTTCGACAATGATAGCACAATCAAACGGGTTGCCGTGTGTCATAAAAACACTCGGGCACACAATGCCTGATTCAGATTTTTTCAAAATGCTTTTCTGTCTAAAAATAATTCATTATTAGGATATGCTTTATATGTCTATAATATGGATATGTCTATAAATATATAAGTTGTCTTAGAGGCAACATCCATCACATAATCAAAAATGTTTTAGTAGATTATAAGGAAAATCGGCTTTTTCTTGTCCTGTAAAATCAAGGTTTTCGGACTTGGGTGTTCTGTGCCTGAGACCATCGATATAGACCATATATATAACCGCGACTGAATATTCTTTTTGAAGTAAGATTATATTGAATGAATGTCGGTGCGGTGTGTGTGTGTGTGTGTGTGCATGTCCATTGGGGAGCATGTATGTAACAGTAGATTTATCAACAAAAACATTATTATTATTATTATTATTACTATCATTATTATTATTATACCATATAAGTCAGTGCTAAATTCTTTTCCAGTGTTCGACAATACTGATCACATGATAACAAGTCTACCAAAAAACAATGACTCACTTCTTCATCACAAGTGTATTTTGTTTGTTGAAACTTTTATTGCAGTAGTTTTGTTTGTGGGTTAAACTATTCCTAAAACTTTACAAATATATTTCTTTAAGCAAAATAAGCCCCACAAAAACAAACAAACAAAAATCAGCTCCCCTATAAAAACAGCCCAAAAGCCCAAATAAAAGCAACTCCCCCCCCCCCCTCCCCCAAAAAACCAAAACAAAAACTACAAAACAATCTTAAAACTTTACCTGTTGCTGTCTCTTCAGCAATCTTTTTCCTCTCTTCTGACACCTTGACTCTAAATAATTCATCACACGGATGGTCCCAGATGCTTTCCCCCGTGGCAAAGTTAAAGTAGTACACATCTCCTGCTGGCGTTTGACTGTGACAGTATTTTGTAGCAAAAAAAAATTCAGTTTTGAAGAAGGGTATTGTCGTTCAGTTCTAACTAAGTGTCACTAACTACCTACGCATTTGTATACAAATACATGCATTACACTTTACCACACTCTTATTTTCTCAGTTATCTAAATAACCAAACCAATAAAAAGAAAACACACATACACACATAAAAACCCAAAAAAAAAACCAACAACAAAAAACACAAAAAGAGAAAATTAAAAAAAGAATATCCCATCTGAGATTTATCTTCACTCCTCTTCGGAAACACCAGAAATTTTGACTGTAAGTTAAGCCATTTATCATGATGGAGACTTGAACATTTAATGATGGTAATTGGCGAATGACTAGACGTCTTACCATGGCTTCCAGTTCTCTGGTAATGGGCTCTTTATCCCCTCTTTTGCAATCCATAATAAATTGCTCTCTTCTCTCACATCGATTCCCAGAAAAACAGCGTATTCCTCAATTTCTGAAATTAAAATATGGTATTAAGTGACGAAATAATGGAATACATTTTAATGATATTAAGAAGTGCTGGGAAGACTATGCTTATGGTTGCTGGGTTTCTTTTAGCTTGTTTTTTTTGTTTTGCTTTTGATGCCTTTTTGTTTATTTTTTTTATTTCTGTTTGCATTTTTAGTTTGTTTTGGCTGATTTTACCTGGTGACCTGTATTCAACTGGGACATGATGACCTGTACTCAACTGGGACCCGATGACCTGTACTTAATTGGGACCTGGTGGACTGATGACTTGGTGGCTTGATGATCTGATGACCTGTATTCAATTCGGACCTGGGGATCTATGCTTAAACTGGGACTTGGTGACTTGTACTTAACTGGGAACTAGGGACCTACACTCAACTGGGATCTGAGGGAATGGGGAGATGATGCAAGTACAGAACTAAAAATTGCTTACCCTCTTCTGTTGGCTCATAGTTTTCATCAAAATCCTCCTCAAGGATTTTTTGGCCATTTACAGACATCATCTTGACAAAAGTCTTTCTCTTTCATTGTCCAAAAACTTTAGACGAATTGCCTTGAGGTGCCAAAGCAGATTGGTCAATGAAGATTTCAGTAGGAACGTCTAGAAATATACCAATTCCATCTCAGGGCCATTTCGTATGAGACAAAACCTGATTATTTTCTTGAGATGGAACACAGAGGAAAATTTGAGGTTCAAACGGCAAGTGTTAAATTATGTCTTTTACCTTACAAATCATAAATAATTTTGTCACCCCAAAACTTTGCAGATGCAGGAAGTACATGTACATGTAATGTAAGCATAATTTATCTGAATGAATATCAGGTGAACTTATAGTAGAATATACATGTAGTACTTCTTATGGTAAGCCTATATAAACTGGAGAATATTTTGTTTACATGATAATATTGATTATTTAGTTGTACAGAGACTGTAATTCAATTGTATTGCATTTTATTTATCGGGTAATTACATTTATTCACTAGGTAACTAGTAACATTGTAATTTTAATAATTATAATTATTTTATAAAGATCGTAATTTAACATAATTTGTTGAAAGTAAGATCATTTTTTGGTTAAGTACTCTGTATTGATTTTAAAGAACATTACTTTTATTTTTATTCATTGTTCCTGTTGAAGTTAAAATTTTAAGTGAAAATGCTTTATAATTTCTAGCGAAGAAACCTTCTTGATTCAGAAATGTTAAAAGTGAGAAGAGAAAACATTCCTATCCAATAACATCAGCATGATATTTTTAGCGACCATCCCTATTTTGTCCCCAAAATTTTCTTTGTCCTTTAGCCTGGTGAAATTTTTAAAGAAAAGGAGAAAACTTTATTGTCACCCCATCACGGAGGTATAACTATGATTACTCACTTCATTAACCCAATTATTTTCTTTGTTCATGTTTTAATATTGTTACCTTGATTGCATGTATGAAAATATACAAAGTCAACTGATATGATAAACTCTATTTTAATAGTCATTTTAGGCAAAGGTTTAATTGCGCAGTACAATACCTGCTGAATAATTTTTAAAGGAACTATTAAACCTTGCGGAATAGGTAAGTTGTTCGTATGAGATGGGAGAGTCTAAAAGATGAGTAGGTACAGTGGACGAAAGACGATTGAACAGTCAACACCTTTCTTGTTTGTGGTCCTCTGACTTGGCCCACCCCAAGCAGAAATTGTGAGGTTGGTGTAAAAGATAAAGATCTAACTGTAAGTAGATAACATTATTGTTATGCTTTATTGTAATTATGTAACTTTCATGCTCTATATTTCACTGATTGCATTTATTGTACTTCTCAGCGGGAAATCTTGTATCACTTGTTGTGTGTGTTGATTCAAGTTAGGGAATAATTCTTAATGGGCAGAGAATTATAACTGTAACACTGACTTGTATTATACAATGCTTTAGAATGTTTTACACTCGTTTGTTTCTGTCAAAGCTATTTTCTTATCCTTGGGGAATTACCTTGAGTCATTCATGTCCCTGGTAACGTGAGCCCCAGAAAAGGGATTGTCATTTGGGTCGCTTGACAAGAAAAGGGACGTAACTCTAGTTAATAAGCTACATGTTTATGAGTTGTGCGAAGATTGCTACAGTTGTCTCCCTTGATGAAATCGTGTAATAAGTCTGGGAAAGTTATTTTACTGTGTTGTTTTGTATGGAATTTAAATATTTTCAATTGATATTTTTCCTTTTGATATAATAATGTCATTTTCTTATTGGAAGGAACGAATAGCAATTTTGAGTCAATCTCAATGTTTTCTTTGATGTTCAGCATATTTCAGTAATTATTATATGCTTTTTCTGAGAATAGATAATTGATCATAAATGCTAATAGAATAGAATAGTTATGCATGATTTATTGCATGTTTGATTTGATTTACCATGCTGTTGATATTTTATGATTTTACAGCTATCTCTCTAACTAGCTGGGTCGTAGTCTATTTCGTAGTCTTTTTCGCAGTATATGTCGCAGTCTTAGTTCTATTTCGTGGTCTTGTTCTTAGTTCTATTTCTAAGTCTTGTTCGTAGTCTTGTGTTTTATGTCAGTATTATTTCTTATCTTAGTCGCATCCCATACGTTGATTTTTTTAACTGTCTCAATAACAGCTCTTCACCCTGCTTATATTTTATTATAAAACTTTTCTTGGAACCTGGATTAAGGATTAGAAATTTAATAAACGCGATTAATTCGCATATACTCACCCTTACCTGTTTGTCCTTTTTCCTTTCTTCGTTTTATATAATTAAATAATATTATCAATTCGATATATATTATTTTTAATAAATTTAAGCAAGAAAACACCCCCCACTCTATGAATACATAGATCTAAACATGTATAAATATATAAATGTCAACACCATTTTATCCTATAGGCCTATACACATATATTATGAGGCCTATGTATATACCTATCACTACCATTGCAAGGTTATAAGAACTATGTACATGTATAGATAAATGTCAACACCAATACAAGGCCTATACATGCACCAATGGTAAATACCAATGAAGGCTTTTAAATATCGTCTGTGTCATTCTATAACCGTATAACTACAAATTTTCAGATTTTTGTTTTTTCACGCAAAAGTTAACTTTATTTTCAATAGAAATTCAGTACAGTTACTCTAAGAACCTGGTGTCGGGGAGACAGAAAAAGCAGGTTCTGAGGCGAACTGGGTTCTTAGCCAAACTCTGATCTTTGCTTCCAGGTGTATGCATTTTATTGGGTAAGCTAGTCCCTTGACCACAACAGCTCAACATGGTGATCCTCACATAATATTATATTAAAACGTCCTGTGATTGGCCAATTTTTGTTCAATCAGAAAGGGGAAAACATGAGAAACAAAAGATTGGCAGAGAAAGCTCACAACAGTGAATAGGCACTTCAACAGCTCAAATGGCCGGCATTAGAACAGAGACGCAAACACTTGAGGCTATCCATCATGTTCAATACCATCAATAATAAAAACTCGCCACTCACCATTCCAGCACTCTTCAGACCAGCACAACAGCGATACACCACACGCAACTACCACAGCTCAAAATTCATCAATCCACAAACAAACACAGAGACATATAGGCAAAGTTTCTTCCCAAGAACAGTCAGAGAGTGGAACCAACTTCCATCTTCAACACTTGACAAACCAACGATGGAACGTTTCAGGATCTCACTGATGGGCCTGAATTGAAACCTCCACAATGGAATTTGCGGAATGGGCCGAATGGCCCTTTGCAATCAAAAATTCAGATCAAAATTCAGATTCAGGCTAGGAGTAGGAGGTGAATAGGAGACCTTGACTGTCTTGGTCAGCTCCTCCCCAAACCCTGATACACACCTACGTAATTTTTAGTCATGTGTCCTGCTCGAAGCACTGAGACACGATCAGTGTCTATCGCTTGTTGTTGTCAAACAATGGATCAGATGGGTAGCACGACCTTCCCATGTCTGTCAGTTGGCTGAAAGGTCTATTGTACCTGAGGTCCGTGTTTATGACACCCACGGTTGTCAGACCCGAGTGATAGTCTTCTCAAACATCTGTTTGTCATTGACTTGCAACTTTTCACATTATCAGCAACTGCATGCATCATATTGAATGATTTTATTAATCCACCTCCAATGAAACCGGGTTGTAAGGCGAACTGCGCTATAACTACCGGTTTCTTAAGGGGGTAGGTTTATATTGGAAAAATTTGGTTCCACGGAAACACCGGGTTCTTAGAGCAACTCTACTGTACATTTAATCCAAACACACTTTAATTTTTTTAAATAAAAAGCCTAGGAGTGACTTTCAATACAGTTTACTTTGGTGTGAAAATCTGAAAATCCAAAATTTGTAGCCATATATTTATAGAAGGACACTGATGATGCATATTATATATATATACATATACAAATATAATGTAGAAACAAGGTAACATAAGTACATTATAAGGTCTATAAATACATGTACACAAATTATGTAAATATAAATATAAGGCCTTTAAGTACACAGTCTAGTCTCGATAATCTGAACCCTTCTACTCGCAACAATTGGTTCAGATATTACCAAATTTGTCAGACTACCAGATAGGTGATGATGACATAACCATCTAGGCATTCCAGTGCTATCATGAGGTATGAAAGATGAATGATGTTTACAACATTTAAAGATAATATCCTTACGGTCTACTAATGAAATCATTGTAGAGTTAATAATGTGATTTTCTGTTTTGAAGTATCTTTGTGGTGATCATAATTACCAAACGGAAAATGTGATTTGTGGAAATGAACACTTTTACACAAACTGATAGCCATCTCTGCAGAAAAGGGGCTGAGTTAAAATCAGTATGAACGACAAATGATCAATGCATGAGAAACAATTAGACCATGCACTAAGAATGGGACCCATTCTTACCCCAGCGCGGGTCCGCAAAGCAGGACCATAAACAGATAATAATAATAATAATAATAATAAGGTTATTTTTATAGCGCCTTATGCCGAGACCTCTAGGCGCTTTACACTTATA
>JBCJKF010679485.1:0-18091 GCA_039654545.1 Plocamopherus ceylonicus | reverse complement strand
TAAGAGAAGCTCCGATATTTATTATGATATATTAATATGATCCTAGGAAGAGAAAAGATTGTTATGAGTGAGTTTTCATTAAGAATATCATTAGGAAAGAGGTGACTCTGGATTTAGAGAATTTTCAATTTAGAAAATGTGCATAAAAATTAGGAATAAAAAATAGAGATATTCTTATCTCATTTTCTCAAAGTTATATTTTACATCCAAGGATAAGGACCAACGGTGGTGGTGATGATTTTTCTGATAAACGTTGTGTTACTCGAGTTCTCACGACAGGTTGTCAAGCACAATGGATTACTTGTAGCGATGTGCGAAAATAAAATAAACTGTTGCAGGGTGACAAATATGCTGCGAAGGAGATGCACGCGGGTAGATGCAATGTTCACCACACTTTTCGATACGATCAGCAGATGCACTGTCGATTACTACGAGTTTCCGCAATGAACGGAATAAAGGGCGTCGATCAGCCCCGAGGGAGACGCGTCGTAAATCTCGCACATCCGATAACACGCTCGTCGCAGTATTTTACGCACTTCCTTCGAGTTTGAGCAATTTACGAGCGAACTTTGCTATTTATTTGCCAAGGTTATCCAACTTCGGCCTTTGAATCAAAGGATGGCCACACCGATGTTCCAATAATAAAAGATATCGTCGCACGGATCTGTTTCTGGAAAAGACAAATGACTTTTTTCTTTCTAAAATAAAGTGTAAAACTAATCCATAATAGACTTTCTTCTTTTTCATCCACGATCATCGATCGTCGTTATATTTTTGGATATAATTTTGATAAAAAAATTATACATAATACGCGGAGAGAATATCTTTGTTTCTTATCCTCAATTTTTATGAAAATCTCACAGCTATTATTTGATATCAAGAGAAAGATTATGATACTTTTTAGTACTATTGTCAATGGTATCATATGATAATTAAATTAAAAGAAAAGCTTTTTTTATATTATGAGAAGATCAGCTTTAAAGGGGTAACTCGAAATCCTTTCGACTGAACTTTGAACGAGTCTTTCAACTCAAAGCTTTTTGTGGCAGCGATGGTTGCCGATGTAGCGGTAAGTGGGACGAAAATTCCAATTCAACGCGAGAAGAATGAAAGGGAACGGAAATCCTAAATTTAAATCTGACCCTTAGCAACACAGTGCTCGACGTTTCCATTATATTTCAAACGATTAGTCACCACATTAGAGGAGTCCCGTCTTTCGTCTCATGACTCTGGCATGCCACATAATTTGTTTACCCATGCAATATTAATGATTTTGCAGTTTCTCTTATCAGAAACGACTGAAAAACGTTTTAACAGCGTCAACTTGTTAAGATTATTTCGAGCGAAATGAAATTATGTATTTCTGATTTTACATTATTCAACGTAACTTCGTATTCGACGGCTGTAATCTCCATGCAATTGAATTAAAGCGAAATAGGGAGAATTCTACCTTCAATGAAAGTGTTTATTCAACATCATATTGCCCAGAATTCGTCCTGTTTGTTCAGATTCGCGAATAGAACAAACTGAAAATAGATTTAATCCTCGTTCTTATGTAGGATTATATTTTACAATGCAATCATCATAAATATCATAAATATTAAATAAATATTAATAAATAAACAAATATTAATAAAAACTGCTGTATAGAATGCTCTAAATTTTTAGCGAGCCATCATCATTCATTCATAGATTCTTTCATTTATTTTTAAGAATACTTTTATTTTAATATTGACGAGAAATGACTTTCTCTTTTCATTGATACTTCGCATTTATAATATATTTTTATCCTATTTTTCTATTTATATTTATTTACGAATAAATTAAGATATTCCATAATTATACATTTTTTAATTAATGCAAATGGATACATATTATCTAATTTCGATGCTATGCATACAAGAATTAATAGCATGCTGTCACGACCAGGAGTATCGTGAAATTTTTCCGTCACGGAAACTGGATATATTCATTCTTTCTGTTTCGCTGAATTGTTTTAAATCTAAATCTCTGTTTTAAATCTTTTTATTTCTATCTTGAAATGTTACGTAGTTCGAAGAGGTTGTCCTGCTTCCTTGTAAAAGTTTATATATCAGCGTCTGTGCGAGGAAAGAAATTGGTCCTTTATTTTGGATCGTGCTGAGTGAAGAGTGTACAAAATATAGGCGTCCCCCTTTGCCAAGGAAAAAATGTATGGCAAGAGAGTCCCACGTAATACCGAAAAACAGTAACACCGAGATTGATATTTATGGTTACCTTACTCCTTCTTTAGGAACGCGTATTCGACTTTTTCCAATCGATGGAAAAAATGTCTTATTGTTAGAACCAAGCATTTGTACGAAATATAGGACGCTTTGAGATAATGGAGAAGCTTCGATAGGATTTTGCCTTTTAGGAAAAATAAATATTTCCAAATTCAATCTCTCGAAATAATCTTTGTGTATGACGAATACAAATATTGATAAACACAGAGCTGTTATTTAATCTTCCACAGATCAAAATCGATAAAAATTAACTTTAAAAAAATATTTATTTATTAAAATATATAGTAGCTTGCTAAAATATATTTGGACGATGGTATATACATACATTTATAAATTGAATGGAACTATGTACATTTTTATACGCAAAACATATTATATTTTGTATTGTATTTTTTTTTCACACTGCATTCTTAAAATCTGGAACAAAATTATAAACTTATAATTACTTTTCGATAATATTGCAATATTAGAAAATTGTATTCAAAGATTAGAAGGGAGTAGATAACGTAAATCAATATTTGGTGATCGAGATGTAGAACTTGGAACGATACGAAGCAGTAATTTGAGTAATTAGCAGACAGACTAATGTGTTTAAATACGTGTATATCACAGCTACATGATAATATCTACATGATAATATCACATGCGACATCTGTGCACGTAATATTGCCCTGTCGCGTCGAAGACACCGACAATCGTCGGCGGACAATGCGATTACCGTTAAAGTACAAATTAACAGAGCAATCATCGAGTAATAAGCCGCCAACCGTAATCGCGCGTGTAATGAGCGTGTGACACTAGCTTCTCTCTCTCTCGATCAACGTCAACGGAATGAGCGTATTAGTTGATCATATGACAATCACACATGTTGTACATTTCCTTTGTTTCATCAAAGTGATAGACGGCTAATTTCGATAATTGTTATCGACGCGATTATTATATCTATCTTGATTTGAGACGTGTCCTTAGAGAAGAAAAGGAGGAAGAACAAAAGTAATGTCTTGTAAATTACATCTGATTTGTCTTTATCGCTAACTTTAAGGATATTTATTTCGGAGAATTCTTTGAGGAAGAAATTTTTCTCAAGAGTAGTTTCTCTCGGACCACTAATAAATGATATTGCGTAATACACATAAAATAGCTAAACATAGATTTTAATAAAAATTGTATACATTGATTTGACATTTGAAGAAAAAAATGTTTAACTCGTCGCGCTATCATAATATTGGCTAACTTTAATTCCAGAGATTTCGCGAAAATTGGCGTCAATTATTGAGAATCCAAGCGCGCACGATAAAGCACAATTGCGGTTCGCGAATATTCCGCTAATGGAAAAATGCAATTTACGTCACTTGTCGATAAAATGTAAATTGTCAAAACCGCGAATCGTCATCCTCGGGGTCATACGTACACGGAGAACTATTTGTGCGCTCTGCGACACGATGATTGCGGAGGCGATCGACGGCACATGCTGATTAAGCGGTCGTTTGTTGTCGGCAGCATCGGGATTCTGCCGCTGACGCAATAAAATATTTTCTCCTACATATGCACGCGATGCGATATATTCAAAGAATCGATGAAATTCATCGGAGGATTTTCCGCCGCGTTGTGCGCGATAAAGTACGAACTGCCTTAGGAGCACACCGAGAATTTCGAGTATTCTCGCAAAGTCACGCAATGCTCGAAGTAATGTAAAACGAATGAAGAACGAAATATCAAAAAAAGAAAAAAAATATATATATATATAAATTAAACAACCAGTATGATCTATTTCAATTCCGGACATAATTTAAATCCCACAACTGAAAGTTCCATGCCATTAAGAATTCTCAGGATTTATTTTATCATTTTGGATTATGATGTCAGGAAATAGCGAGCAAGAACACGCGAATACACAAGATGACATACTAGTTAATTTTAATTTTGATATAAAAATCACATAGTCTTTGAGGCACAACGCGCTATTTAAACATGTTGAAATAAGAAGGGGCATATATTTAATTGCAGTACTTAATATTTTCTTAAATTCATGAAATATACAAAATTGAGCAAACTCATAAATCTTGGCGCGATAAAGATGACGATAGTAGAGAACCTGTTATGCGTAAACGCATATAAGACAACCTACTATAAGTAGGTTTGCCTAATGAGAAGAAAACAAATTGGTGAAAATTGGCGGCATCCTTTCACTATACAACTATCGGTAGATTTATATTCGGAGAGCACGAAAAAAATGAAGAGAGAAAAATGACGCGCATATAGAAAGGGATAGAAAGGATTGTAACATAATTTGCGCCATGGATCGATTGTCTATGACAGCAACGTTTGAAGAGGCGTAAAAGCAATTTCGCATAAAAATAAACGAGAACGTTTCCATTTTTTTCGCGTTTGATATGTTTTTTTTTTTTGTCCCGTTTCCGTTGTACATTAAATCCCAATCGCACACGCGTTATTTCTCTATTATTTTCGCGCGTACGAATAGCGATAACTTTTCTTGCTCGAGCTTTAAACTACAGCCGGCGTTGTATCGGCACTCTATTATCTTTACATACACATCTGCGGTAAATGTTGTAACAGATTTACTCACAAACTGTTGTGCACAGTTGGAAACTATAAGCTCGTATATCATGAAACGTAGAAATATGGGCGATCTAACTATGTACAAGTTACGGGTGGCGCTTTAATGATCGAATTAAGTACAATAATTAATAATATTGAATGTAATAATTTTTAGCAGAATCTAATTCTTAAACTCTCAAGATTTGGTGGCTGTTTAAGGGAGTAATTTTTTGTTTTATTAGATTGAAAAAAAGGAGAAATTTATTTTATAAAATTAAATTTAAAAACTTGGTCTTCTCTCTTTAAATTTTCACAAGTAATTAGTAGTTTATAAAAATATAGACTTTAAATTTAGTAATTTATAAAAATATAGACTTTAAATGAGAAAGTATTTAGCGATAGAAAAAATTTTAGTAATAATTTGATGTATATTTATATTTGAGTGATAATTTTATTGTATCAATTTTAATAGCAAAATGGAACGTGCGTGATAAATGACGAAACGCTTTCACCTTGCGAATATATTTTCGCAGATGTGAATTAATTAATAGCCATCCGCGCAAAACATTTCCGAAGAAAGCGCAAGTATCTCACGTTTCTCGTTTCGTTTATTTCCTCGAGCTAACTCTCAGGTCGAATCACAGCAACTGCCAAATACAGTTTACAAATCGTCGTTCCCAGAACGAATCGATCGTTCCCAAACCGGTCTTCCCGAATGAAAGTTGTAGGAGAAAGGAAATAAACGATCATCGGGATATATGTCACATACGTTATTCTACAAACTTTCAGACGGATGGAATTAATCGCATGATAGAAAACGATACGACTCATTGACGAGATGTTAATCGAAAGAAAGTTATATATCGGCGCGTTTCTGTAAATCGCCGCATATCGTTTGCTAATTTTGATGGATCTAAAAAAAATTTGTATCGTAAAATTATAAAAACACGATTGCAAATTGTGTAACTATATAACGCTAATAAGTAGCACAATAATAAAGATGGATCATTAGAGGCCGATCTCGCATTAATCATTATACATTTTCAGAAACAGTTTCTTTTGTAACGTTAATGCGTTTTTGTTTTAAGTTTATTCATGCGCTTACTGTACATTAAATCGGAAAGATACTATATAGATAGAAGCACTCACCATTAACGCTTAATGCGTGAGATGTGAGAGTATATATTTCATTCACTAAGCTGACCGTATTGTATCCAGAGAACGTGATCTGTCACGCTTTATTTCAAGGATGAAGTGTCTTTGTATCTATTGTATCAAAAATCTTTACGGAAGTAATTTATAGTTTCTTAGATATACACACAGAATAGATTTATTTAAATTGATTGTTTAATATTTTTTTCAAGATATATTTATTTTTTTGAAAAGTGAGAGACAATTATATATAATTCTATCTAAACATAAAATGTAAATAAAGATTTGTGTTTTCAAAATCATTTAAACGCTTATAATCCATTTTTTGTAAGAAGAAATAAAGAATTCTCGTTAAATGAAATGATATATAAAAGCTTTTACTTTTTCATTGTAATTTAATGTATTTTTATGCCGAAAATACTCATTATCACTTTTTGACTAATCAGTATACGTTGATTCATTTGAAAAATATATAAAAATAATTTTGTGAATACGATATGAAAATTTTATTTTATACAATTTTATCATATGATGTGTGATTTTATTATTTTATACATCAATTCTCTCTTTTTACAAAGAAAAGAAGAAGGATTTATCTTCGAGACGCCACGTCTGATAGAAAGAATTACTTATAGTCTATGTAATATGGATCGAACGTCAATTTGACACTGAATAATAGAAGATCTCTCCTTGAGTCAAATCTAAGATAAAGCGTCTACGAAAAGTCACAGAAGTTGGCGCGAATTGGAGCAATTAGTTGAAAATCAAGTTGAAAATTGGACCGAAAAAGATCAATTTCAACTTGTCGAAATGAAAATTCTATCTCGATTGAATTGGAATTTTTTGAAAACGTCCATTATCGCTTATCGCGGCTGTGCCTCTTTAAATTCATAAGTATTCATGCATAATTTGCATCGACGATAATTATTCCACGTGCAAATTTCGCGAACGGAGCTCTCCCCTTTCTTGAGCTGTAATATAAGTATGGTGCAGCTTAATATAATATATAATATATAAACCGTGCTAGTGTAGAATATAAAGTAGCTGTACAGTATATGCTGCATTGCATATCTAATGAATCGATAAACGTCGTTCTACTTTCGAAAGTTCACCGCGAGATCTCAATGCGATGCGTTACATAAATTATTATGATTAGACCGAATTCGCGGGATGATTGATTCGGGAGAGCGTCGCATCCGTTCGCGAAACATACGATGAAATATCGCGAACACGCGATTGCAATTTATTTATTTTCGGCTTATACATTATGCAGATTTAACCGCGAAATCTGTATAAATATCGATCACCGCACCCACATCGTACGCAAGCAGGTGTAATTCAAATTAATAGCAGTCCGCCGCAATAGTCACTCGCGAATACATTTACCGGCCGCATCCTCCGAAACATTGTCGCGGCTAATATTTGAGCTTTATCAATGAAATATTTCACGGATGA
This sequence comes from Plocamopherus ceylonicus, assembly GCA_039654545.1. Classification (NCBI taxonomy): domain Eukaryota; kingdom Metazoa; phylum Mollusca; class Gastropoda; order Nudibranchia; family Polyceridae; genus Plocamopherus; species Plocamopherus ceylonicus. Next base: position 10,661 of record JBCJKF010679485.1, on the reverse strand, counting down.
TCTCCGGATAAATATCGCGATAAAATACCAGCTCGTAATTACTTGCTCGGCGCTGATTAGCGCCTACCTGCATATCGCCGTAAAAAGCTGAATTAAAGCAACTTTTTACGCGACGATAGCTGTAATAGCAATGAGAAATAATATATTTGCGACCAATGCGATGAAAATGATTAAAAGCTTGCAGCCACCCTCCTGTGTGTAAAACACGTTAGCGCGTTTATTATATATATATACTTTGTTCTTTTTTTTTTATTTTACCGTAAATCCGTAAGATATGTATGCATGAATGTGACCAAGTACTATGTTTCCGAAAATCCAAATGTCTAAAAGATGTCGAGAAATCTCAACGATAAAATGTCTCCTTAAATCCTTTAGACATCTTTATGATGCTTTTTGTGCTGTCTGCATAGTCTCGCCGTAAAAAGTGTCTTGAGACAATCGTCGCAGTGTATCACGCTGTTGTCATGTAGTCTTGTCTGATACAATGGAGATCGATTAGAGCCAAGCTAATTCCGTTCGAACATCTTTTCCTGCCTCGTGTAAATCGTAACTTTGGATAAACTCCGCATTCACGCGCAATCTTTCTTTGTCTTTCCGCAGAGTAATCTGACAGACGGGGAAGAAGAAGATCTGCCTGAAAACGCTTTCTCGCTGCTGTCGGTGCTCCTAGTTGGTTCGCTAAACTTTCCATTTGATCGATCGCGAGTCGCCCCTCGAAGACAGCCTCCTGAGAGTGCCCCTTTTCTCGGAAGACCTCCGATCCGACCTACCGTCCAATCATACCGCGGTAGTCTCTGCCTTTCCCCTTTAGTCCTCATCACTCGATACTATTCTACTACCCTTACCACTTTCTACCACCTTTCCGAGACCCTTTTTGCCGCTTAATATAACCGATAAAATCGAATAAATTATGATTGGACGTGAGTCCCGAGAGTGAGTGTCATAATTTTTGTGCCACCGACGCTTGTCGCGAACTGTCAAAACTCTGTTCAATAATTTTGTGATTCTTGATATGCCATATATATATATCGAGATATCGATACTATCTTAGTATAGTATTATCAGAAATTTGTTGTACATCAATTTTCAATTTGTGATTTCACAATCGAAGAAGCTTGATCTCATACTTTCGAGAAACGTATTTTAATTGATTTTGTGATTAAAATATTCGAGAAATATGTTGTGATAATTTATTGTTTATTTAATTGATATAAAAGTCTCTTAGCTTTTCCATTGAAAATGTAATTCCTTTTAGATAATATTTTGTATAAAAGTGTAGAGAGATTTTCCTGAAATTTTAAGGGATAACAAGATTTTTCCTAACCGATGTTTTAGTATCAATTATTATGATATACAGAGCAGTTTACGTTATCGATAAAATAAAGATTTGCGAAGCAACCTTATATACCTATTGGACTTAATCCTTTAAAGGTGATATGCGCGTATAACAGAACAGATTTATCGGCCTTTGGTTAATTTTATTCAGCTAAATTCAATTGTATTTCATCTCTTATTAGCATTCTTATTCATTTAATTGCAGAAAAATATATAAATACCAAGTATATTGCAAGAAATTATGACTATCCCGAAACCTAGTACAAGTCATATTGATATCAAATATGCAAAAATTATTTCATTAAGATAATGATTGAGATTTTTTTCTTCGTGAAGAATATTGATGATCGCGCATGGTGAAATATCTTTAATGTTAAAAATTCCTCGGAACATATATCTGTTACGATGCGGCATCCAACATTCCGGACTATTTGATAACACGTCCGTACCGCATACGATCTCCGATCATTTTTTACTCGATTCAATCCGATGAATAGCGACGAGTCATATTTCATCGGCGACGCGAGCGGATTTCTTAAGGCACACGCTTCGAGGGGCGAATAGCAGCGTGTCGCTGGCGATTCTCCGCCGAATTAGACGAATCTCTGCCGACATCCGCAGGATTCCTCCTCGTGATCCTGATATTTTTCTCCGTCGCCGGCAACGTTCTGGTGTGCGTGGCGATCTACACCGACCGGGGACTGCGGAGAATCGGCAACCTCTTCCTGGCCTCCCTGGCCGTGGCCGATCTCTTCGTCGGTGGACTGGTGATGACCTTTGCCGGAGTCAACGATCTTCTCGGTTACTGGATCTTCGGATTATGGTTCTGCGACATCTGGATCGCTTTCGATGTTATGTGCAGCACTGCCTCTATCTTGAATCTATGCGCCATATCACTCGATCGTTATATACACATCAAGGATCCTCTCAGGTGAGATCAGACGCGATCAGTATAGTCGTAGCTTTTCGGAAGGAAAAACAGAGCAATCATAATTAAAAAAAAAAAATTATAACCATTTTTGGTTGCAACTAAAAAAGAAATTAAATATGCGCACCAATTTTTCCCGTTAAATTTTAAGATTTGTGAGATCGAAAAAATAATATATTAAATTTTGCTGCTTAAAAAATATCATAATCATATGCGAAAAAATTTAATTCTCATAAAGTAACATTTTTCAATAAGCTGATTATATTGTAGAAAAATAAGTTAAAGGATTGCATTGTTATTTTAGGTACGGTCGTTGGGTAACCAGGAGAGTTGCCATTGGCGGTATTGTTATTGTGTGGCTTTTAGCAGGACTTATATCCTTCGTACCGATCAGTCTAGATCTTCATAGAAATGAAGATACACCGAAGAGTTATAACGATGCAGTGGAGGTATAACAAACTGATTATAGAATTTAGTCAAAATTCATTAATATTAATGCGTAAAATTTGATAAAGTGATCTTTCTCCTCCTTTCAATTTTGAAGCAAACTATTGGTTTTAATTATTGTGAGTAATCCTTTTTGCTCAAAATTTATTAAATATGCATTTTGTCTACTTCGATATATTTGAAATAATATTTAAAAAAAATTGCGATTATAAATGTCAACCATTTATCAGATACATGCATATCGACTGCGCGAAATTGAATTCGCGTCGAACTTTGTAAAGAAGACGTGTATGTGTGTGTGAATCTGAAATGAGTCGCAATTTGTGCTTTTGAATAGCTAAGGGATTAAAAATAAATGACATTTCTCATTTTACCCCGTCATATCCGAAGTAGTTTGCGCTATCCTCGCGTCCGTTAATTTTACTCGTCTTTTACCCTTACAGGAGCACCCTACGTGTGCCCTAGACATTACACCCACTTACGCGGTGGTGTCTTCTTGCATATCTTTCTACGTGCCCTGTATCGTGATGCTGGGTATTTATTGCAGGTAAGAATGCTCGCACCCTTGGAAACCATTAATTTAACTTTTTAATTTAATTTTTAATTTTACTATTATACTTGTCGTAATCATTGCTATAATCTTTATGAGTGATATCACTCGCATGTAATTCGCACAAAGCATTACTAACCGCGATAATTCGAACTATTTCGAGCGAGTCTGAAAATCGAAACAATGCACTCTCAATCTCGGACAAGAGATTTCTTCAAAAATTCATAAAAACAGGAAATAAATCATGTATACGCAATAAGTTTTTCATGTGCGTGTTCAAATTTATTTAGCAGAATGACGAGTCTAATAAAACCAACGTGTAATGCTGATGAAACAAAATTTTCAAGAGTCATTTGATATCATCTCTTCTCATTATTTAGTCATTTTAATATAAAGATGTAAGGTTTTTTATTTATTGTTTTTTCATAACTTATCTTCATTTCTCAATACACGGTACGTTCGTCTTTTTAGGCTCTATTGCTACGCGCAGAAACACGTGAAGAGCATCCGAGCGGTGACGAAGCTGCCGGATACCTCGATGGCCAAGAGTTTCCGCTCGAAGAGCAGTCGTTGCAAACCACCGAAGCCGCAGACGAAGACGAAGCCGACCAGCCCTTACCACGTGTCCGACCACAAGGCCGCGATCACTGTCGGCGTAATCATGGGCGTATTCCTGATATGCTGGGTGCCCTTCTTTTGCGTCAACATTGTCGCAGCCTATTGCAAGACCTGCATATCTCTTCGAGCGTTTCAGGTGCGCGTGATAATAATCATAATGCTCTTCTGTATGTGCGCGCTTTCTTATCTTCTTTAGACTATCAGAAGAATCGCTGTCATTTTGTCTCGACTACAATTATACTTTAGTCCGAGACCGATTTTTTTTTTTTTTAAGAGATTGATTAAAAGAGAGATATTTTTATTTTTTACACTGTTATATCTTTTGCCTAAAAATTATTATTTAATTAGATTCTCATTTCATAAAAGAAATCTGTAAGAGAAAGAGAGAAGATTTTTCTGTCGCGCGCGTGAAACGTCAAAGTCCTTTCTTCTTCCCGAGCAGGTTCTCACGTGGCTTGGCTACAGTAATTCGGCCTTCAACCCGATAATCTACAGCATCTTCAATACTGAGTTCCGGGAGGCGTTCAAGAGGATCCTCACGAAGGGAGCGCGCGCGCGGGGCAACCAGCCGTCGACCAGCGAATGTGGCGAGTTTCGTTCCGTGGTGGTCCAGAAACGCAATGGATCCATGATCGAATGCAACATCAGTCCGAGATCGAGCGCGGACAGCTGTCAGGTCGGCGTCATGGCTCAACGACATCGTGACACTATTGTCAGCGCTATATAAACGCGTCTCAATAACTCTCGATCATCTTAAACGATCTCTTTCCCGGATCTCACTCGCCGCTTGCCTCTGGAGTCGTCGTGGTCGTTTCTCACCCTTTCTCACTTATGTCAATCGATCTTGTCGAGGAATACACTAGGATATCTTTAGAGACACTGACATTGTCTGATGGAAAATAATATGACGTGCGAATTTGCATATGCTACGTCTAAGTTATTTTTTCATCGTATCGATCCTCTATAATCGCAAGGGAGACATATCAATTATGAGATACAAAATTTAACAAATTCCCGATTTTATCTCTGTTTTCCGAATTTATTTGTTTATTTTAATTTGTTTCAAATCCCCTGTATGCGGAGAAAAAAATCATTACGCGCGTGACGCGATTGCGCGACTCCCAACGGGACGATAAATTATATCTTGTTTCGCGTATGTGAACTTGCATCGATGTATATAAAATCTGCATACGATGTGGCTCGTATCAAAGAACAAGCGGATTTCATTCTCGTCTGTTAAAGTTCAATATTTGCGTCGTAAAATATTAAACGCCAAATTGTCTATCTGTTCGAGGAAGGTTTTGCAACTGCAGTTACGAGCTTCATACCGTCTCTCGCTCATGTAATATAAATGTAATTGAGGCCGCTGAGATAATACTCGACCGATTATTGAATCTCTTTTCATATAATATCAATCAATGTTCTAGTTAGCTGTCATTGGCACTTGGTCCCAGAATACATTTAGAAAACGATTGCTCGCGTCTCTTCGACGTCGGATTTTAGAGGAACGATATCGAAAAACAGGAGCAATATAATACTGAAATACTTCTTAATATCATGAAAAGAATACTTCGTATCTTAGAATACTTCGCCATCGTCATCCTCGCAAGTTGAAGCGATAAAAATTACGAGTGACACGAAAGTTTCTTCAAACGATCGAGAAGCATCTTTTTACTACAAAAGAGGCTGTGCGATATGATGTTCGACGCAAGCATAAGCGTGACATTTCGCAAAATCGTAATCAATCATCGTGAGACAATCACCGAAACCTATTTCGAAGCATATCTAGAAGACCTGATTCACTGAAATCGTAGTTTTTTTTTTTTTAATCTTTTATTTATTTATCTTTCTTTTTAAACGGTACGACTATAAGGCATAGAGTGGGATTTGTCGATTAATAGAAGAATCCAAAAGTGTAGCGCTTAGGATATTAATCTCATCAAGCAATCGTAACTTTTTAATGGAGCAATGTCGATAGCCGATTTACGATATTAAAAACTGGATGTTATCGATACGTTTCTGAACAGTAACGTCTGTTGAAATATCATATGAAGAGAAAAAAAAACTTTATAGCAATAGGTCAGCGCAAATGGCGCGCCATGTGAACTACAGAATTCATTTTCCATCTTGTAAATAGTCATTTAATTATTTTTCTATTTGACGGGGCACGAAGAGACATGCACAAAGAGAAAAAGAGAAAGATGCTCGCAGAAGCGCAACATCTCAGAATTATGAACGCGCTTATCAGATATATACGCGAAATCGAAAATCGTCGAGCACCCGTCGAATCTAAAACTCAATTTTGCATCACATATCCGAGCGGAAGGAAGTAGTCACGAACCAATTTGGCGTTCGCGAGGATCCGTCGAGCTTCCTTGGTACATCTATATCTACGATACAAAGCGCATTGCGATCTGGCGCGAGAGAGAGTAGGAGATAACGAAAGAAAATTGGCGCATAAATGTATACGTTATTGTGAATTGTATAAGAACGGTTGAAGGAACAATGTTTAAAACTCTCTAACCGGCTTAGCGCAATGTTGATTTGTTGATGTATATTACTGATATATTCGAATGACCGTTCTCTGTAAATATATTAGATTATAAGACTTCGACAAGAGTATCTGATTTGCAACTTCTTACTAATTCCTGTATCCCATTAAAGGAAACACAAACCGATACGAAAAACAAATACTTATATATGCTTATTATATCTACAATAGCTACATAAAATTTTTAAGCTGTGAATATAAAATTCTAAATTAACAAATAGTACTCCTACAAAATATCTTCTCATTGTAATTCATATACAACATATAATTGAGATATATAACTTTCACTATTCAATTTTACCACATCATTCTGAGATTTTTGCAAAGAATATAGAAAACTACCACAGAAACACATTTCCTTATCAATCGAAATTCCAAACAAATAATAAGTATTTATTGACTCCTTATTTTCTTAAACAATATTACATTGTTACGTTCAATATATCTTTCTTTCCCGCCACTGTTGAAAAATTTAGGCATGGTATCTGTCCATGTGCGATTCTCTTTCGGGATATCCAGAAAATCGAGCAAGTTGCTGCTCAATCTTGGTGTAATTGGATATAATATTAAAGCAGCTATTCTACTACTTTCCAAAGCAATCGATATTACAGCTTTGAGTTCCCTAATCGAATTTGCATCGTCGACTTGCTTTCTCAGCTGCCAAGGTTCATGATAGTTTACCATTTTATTCGCATTATGAAGCATACTCATAACCACATCTACGACATGATGCAAATTGTATTCTTCGTAACTCTCGCGCGCTCTCCTGCCTACGGATTCTAAAGCTTTTCTGGTTTCGTCAGCGACTTGAGACTGCAATACGTTCCAGTATTTGGCCGGATCAGGGAACTCTTTAGACGGATTGATCGTTTTACCCGCACAACGATTGACTAAATTGCCTAATGTATCCGCCAGTTCGGAATTTAATACATTGACAATCTTTTTTGAACTGTAATCTACAGCACAAAAAAATTTTTCTTGTGTTTTCATAGAAATTTCAAAAATATATATGGTACAAAGTGATATATAATAACTAAATGTACAAGAATCATCTTACTTGCGTCATTCTGCGGCACTGCTTCTCTGAGAAGGAAGTATCGTAATCCATCTTCTGAATAATCAGTTGCAGCCTTAAATGGCGAGATTACGTTTCCTTTTGATTTCGACATTTTCTGATGATCAACAGTCCAATGAGCATGACACAGCAACGTTTTTGGAGGCTCGAGACCCGCTGCTATCAAGAATGCTGGCCAATAAACGCCATGGAACTTCAAAATATCTTTTCCTATTATCTGCATCAATATTTTTTTTCAATATGTCTCACCTGTTAATAATGAATATTGACTAAAACTTATAATCATACTTGAATAGTAGGTGGCCAAAATTCTTTGAACGATTCATCTGGATATCCTAAAGCTGTTAAATAATTTATTAAAGCGTCCATCCACACATATATTGAATGAGACTCATTGCATGGAGAAGGCATGGCCCATGGCACCTTATTCCTGATTCTAGTGATGCTTAAATCTTGTAAACATGTACCTTCTTCAATCCACTCCGATAATATTTTATGATACAATACTGGTCTAATTACGTGTTCTACAAAAGATCCAAAATTCATAATTTGTGAACATTACAAGAAGATTAATAAATTAAATGAGAAACGACATTATTTATACCATCTTTGAGCCAATGCTTGAGATCATCTTGAAATGCGCTAAGTCGAAATTTGTAATTCTCCTCTTCCGTCCATTCCACTGTATTTCCTGACTGCGCGGAGACTTTGATTATTTTACCAGTATCTTCTTTTTGCTCCACCAACTCTGTATCAGACAAAAACGCTTCGTCCGATACACAGTACCATCCCGAATACTTTCCTAAATAAATATGTCCTCTTTCCTCTAGCCGTTTCTGAAAAAGAAATAATTTTCCAACGTGAGTCAAGATATCACACAAGCATTATACAAGATGAATGATCTAAATTTATTCTAAGAACCCAAAAGTGATGCACTGCATCGTAATGTTGTTTTTCTGTAGTTCTAATGAAACGCGAATAATCCACTTCAAACCTATCGCACATTTCCCTGAATTGCTGCGAAATATTATTGCAGTACTCGAGATTCGGCAAACCCGCTGCAGTTGCAGCAGCTTTAATTTTGTTACCATGCTCATCAGTGCCTGTGGTCAAGAATGTTTTGTGGCCCAACATCGTATTGTATCGAGCAATTGCATCAGCCAGAACTGCACTGTATAAGTGTCCGATATGAGGACCTAATATATAAAATATACAAACTTATATAACACTTTCCTCCACCATGCTTAAATTATAATTTGATAAAAATTTGTAGTTTGAAGAATAGTGCATACCAGCATTCACATAAAAAATGGGTGTAGTAATGTATTTATTTTGGGACAAATCTTTTACATATTGCCTCTTTATTATTCGACTCCATGATGAGTGTACGTTTTTTAACAGGAATGGAAATGTTGAAAGCTGATAATCTGGTGCTATGACATATTTAACTGAAATTTAAATTAACAATTATTGATAATTGAATGAAACTTGTCAAAAAAGTTCTAGATACAAAAAGAAGGTAATATATCAGGTAATATATCATAATATATTTTACATGAAACAAAAATTACTTTTTATCATATAAATACAGTATGTTAAAATAAAATTATTATATGGAAAGTAAAATACAGGAGTTGTTAATCTTAAAAATATTTATTTCTTTCATACATATAATTATACTACATTAAATAATAAGGAGAAATATAGAAATATTTTACAATATTTTTTCATTTCTTCTTCTCAACATTAGATGTCTTTAAAGATATTGTCTCTAATTGAACTATGAGATCCATATGTTTAAATTCATTAGGTTTGTAAGTAAATGTTTCAAGCAACTGCAATCTGTCTTTGTTATCATTACAATAATATAATTGCAATTCATTAGCTAGACATTGGGCTTCGTGTACTTGCAATAAATTTGTATCAAATTCTCCCCGCATGAGTATAATACTCTTATCGTCTCTCAATTCAGTATAATGTGTCATGGTTAAACACTCGGGTGCGTTCTCTTTATGCGTTTGATACCACAAAAGTGGCGTCATGTGTACTTCTGAACCATAGAATTGACACATAATAAATTCATAGCCGTGTTCTCTTGGTAATGGTAACAAAAAGGTAGAATATTGTTTGCCACGCGCAAACATCTTATCGTATTGCTCAGGTGTCATAGTTCCACAAATACAATCCTTTTGCTTATGATACTCTTTCCATATTTCTATAATTTCTTCCTTTGATTTATCTTTTATCATATCAACCTTCATTATATTACTTAATCGTGCCTCTTGTGCCTGCATACCAGGCTCCAAAATTGGTTTTGCCTCAGTTTGATATAACTTTGTAGCTTGTTTCTTTTTAACTATAATGTTCAAGCATCATTTATCATAATAAAATAATATGCCACAGAATTCTTAGAATTAATATTCCTATCACTGATAATTTATTATAATTGTAACATTTCTTGTAAACAAAAAATTTATTATAGCTATCTAGATACATTCACACAAAAGTCTATTTTATAATTGTCGGAGAAGAAAAAACGAAATAGAGAATTTCAAGCAATCAAAAAATAACAAAACAAAATTGCCAGCGCAATTGTAATCTTACAAAATTCATATACCTTTCTTATCGCGAGCTTTTTCCTGTTGCTCGACGCGTTGCAGAAATTCTTCCGGACTAGTCTGCTGCAATTTGGCAATTTTTCCCGCATATTTATCGTAATAGGGATTCTTTTGTAGCTCCTCCAAGACTTTGTCAAGTCTTGCCCGGCTCGTCATGATGTACCTCTCGTCGCTCGTTCTCGCCGTTATCCGGTTATTCCTCAAACGTCTGCCAAATCTTACATACATCAAATTTCGTAACAAAACACTTGCCATTGATGTCGATTCTGTAACGTTGAACAAGAATACGGACAATACTAGATCGGTTGAAGAAAAACGTGTCGACACTCCACTGTAGTCATCTTGAAAATAAATTCGACATTTATAGATGTCACTGCTAGCGCTTCAAATCACTTTCACACCTCGGACGTCAAGTGAGCGACTTCATGAAGGTCGAGTTCAGAACTGCGAAAAAAAGAGGCTGTCTTCCGTGCGACGCGATCGCAAGCTGAAAAATACGCTGATTATCGCGCGCACGAAATGTCAAGTACGATCGTCAG
>JBCJKF010679264.1:0-12086 GCA_039654545.1 Plocamopherus ceylonicus | reverse complement strand
CTCTCTCTCTCTCTCTCTCTCTCTCTCTCTCTCTCTCTCTCTCTCTCTCTCTCTCTCTCTCTCTTCCTCTCTTTCTCCTCCCTCCCACTCTTCTCTCTCTTTCTTTCTTCTCTCTGCCTCCCTCTCTCTCGTCTTCTTTCTCTCTTTTCTTTCTCTTGCCTCTCTCTGTGTATGTCTGTCTGCTCCTCTCTCTCTCTCTCTCTCTCTCTCTCTCTGTTTGTCCGTCTGTCTCTGTGTCTGTCTGTCTCTGTCTATCTGTCTTTCTCTTTCTCTCTCTCCCCCCCCTTCTCTCCCCCCTCTCCCCCCCTCTCTCTCTCTTTCTATTCCTCTCTCTCACCCTCTTCTCTGCCTCTAATATAAGTATAAAGAAAGAAGTCTTCTTTTGTCATTTTTACCATACTCATTTCATCCACCTATTGTCAGGTCTGTCTCCATGTCTCTTTTGATATGATTGCTCCATTTTTTTAAATGTTTTTGTGTGGAGGAAGGGTAGGGGGGATTCTTATTCCTCACACATTAAACCTTTTTTTCCTTTAAATACTGTTCTTTCTAGACTTGTAATACAATTATTATGCATTAAACAAAACGAAACAAAAAATCTTGATCTTGTTCTTTTTTTTTTATCAGGTGAAGAGCGATCTGTTGATGGAACCGATCTGGATCTGAGGAACCCTGTTTCCCTTGAAAAATGCCTTGAAGTTATTCCTGGTGGTTTGGATCACACTTTTTCTTTAGACTGTGATGGCTCTCTGAAAATGGTGGCAAGGTTTGTAAGCATTTAGTCACGATTTAGGAGTGTACTTCTTATTTTAATTTTATTATTATTTTGTATTTTAAAAAGATACAATAATAAAAGGATCTAATTGTAAAGACTGTATGTTTCTTTGAGTGTGCTTATCAGGCATTTAAAAAGTAAGAAATGAAAGGAGCTTCTGCAGTTTAAAAGAAAATTTTCATCAAGCATATTGATATTTATGATGTCAAGATTGTATATGTTCTTGATTTTAAATCAAATATTTATCCTCTGACCAGGCTTGAACATGAACCATCTGGGAGATTTGTTGAAGTTAGCACAACTGAGCCAAGTCTTCAGGCTTATTCATCATTTTACCTGGATGATACTGGCAAAGGTGGGGTGAAGTACGGCAAATACTCAGCCATGTGTCTTGAAGCACAGCATCATCCAGATGCAATTCATCAGGTAATACCTTTGCTATTTTTTTGTGCCTTCAGGTTGAGAATTCAAAATTAATGTAATGGATGATCTAATAATAGTAATAGATTTGAAATGGTAAAATTTGTCTTGGTTTTTATTTTTAAACTGTTATATTAAATGAAATTATATAGCATTTGTCAATACATCAAACCTTTGAAGTCCTTTCTTTTGTATAATATATATTGTCTGAATTGTTCTTTTATGTATAACTACAATTTTTCAGATTTTCGCTTTTTCAAAACAACAAATTTTTATTGGGAAAGTTACTCATCTCATCAACCCGGTAGTTGTAGTGCGGTCCGCGTTATAACCCAGTCTGATTGGAGGTAAAGTAGGTAAAATTATTCCAATTGATGAATACAATTGCCAAAAATATGAAAAGCTGTAAGTCCATTACAGACATATGTTTGAGAAGACTATCGTGTATATATATCCATGTCCAGACATTCAAAGGTGTCAGAAACATGTCACTCAGGTGCAACAGTCCTTATACCCACTGGCAGTCAGACATGAGGAGGGTGCACTTCTCATCACCCCCATTGCTTGACCACCACAAGCGATAGACACCAATCTTGCCTTGGCGCATCCAGCAGGACAAATATCAGAAGATTACATGTTGTGTGCTATGCATGTTTTTGTTTTTGTTTTTTTTTATTTTTTTTTTTGGGGGGGGGGGGGCTGAGCGACTGTTAAGGGAAGGTATTGCATGACTTACTCTGCAACACCAAAGACCATCGCTGTCTCCTATTCCCATCCCCATCGCGGCCTCCTATTCACTATTGTTAGCCAATCTTTTGTTTCTGAAATGTTTCACCCTTTTTGATTGATCAAAAATTGACCATGTCAAGCTGCTGTGGTCAAGGGACTAGCCTAAACAGTAAAATGCATACACTTTGAAGCAAAATATCAAAGATACTTAAGAACCCAGTCCGCCTAAGAATCTGCTACATCTGTCTCCCCAACATTGGGTTCAAAGAGCAACTTTACGGTACATACAAAATTAAAAAGATTTTTATGCTGTGTGCAATCTCTTTAAAATTCATGTATCTCCTCTGATAATGAACAAAGGAAAATAGAAATCGGGGGGTGAGGGGGCCTACTGATGAACAATTGTTTCATAACAATCTCACAGTGAAAGGAATGACTGTTTAACTCATTCCCTATCGTGAGACGAATTTTACTTTCGATTTGGACCAAAAGCTGTACTTTACCGCTCATAAAATTTAAGATCTAATCCAGTCCATGTTTCAGAAGAGCATAACCCAAATTGTGTATTCGGCATTCAGAAATAAAATATGAACTTCCTGTCCTAGATCTTCGTGGTTTTCAACGCATTTTTTAAGTAGATTGTGTCAAGTTTGACAGTTTGTTTACAAGCTCTTTGAAAAGTGGGCGTGGCAGGCTTTTGATGGAATGGAAGAAGGTTCTAGATCTAGTTGTACCACTAGGTTTTCAGCCAAAAAACCCGTAATTTACTAGATCCATGGACTCAGAATGGGGCCTAGTGGCTTTGCGAACAGAGCGTTGGGCTTTGGACTGAGATGTCATGTGTTCAAACTGCCGTAGGGAAATGCGTTTTTTTTCTTTAAGCAAGAAAATTTACCCCTGTTGCTTCACTCAACCCAGGTGAAAATGGGCACAGCATCGGCTGGTAAAGTATTCCATTCAGAAAGTGATAGATCTAATCTGTCATTGTTCGCTTCATGCTACAGAAACAGGGATAAGCTCCGGCCCTATAAGCCGAAAGACTTGAAAGGACTACTATGGACTCAGAATGACGTAAATAAGCCATCAGTATTGAGTGAAAGTGATTGTAGTGATAATAGTGGGGAAAATTACGATGATAGCAGATCTAGATCTAGTAGCAGCAGTAATAGTGGTAGTGATAATCAAGGGAGGGGACTGGTTGGGGCTGGTGAATTTGTTGGCAAAGAGAAAGGGCCTATGAAAAGATCTTTAAGAAATGTTCCAAAGGGAAGGTGAAGGGATTGTGGATGGTGACAATCCTCCAGGACAAAGAATAAACCATGGATGGCGAAGGAAGGGCGGTAGAAGAGTTTGAGTTGAAGCTGGATTTTGTCTTTCTTTTTTTTTCCATGCTTTAGTTATTATGATCTTTTTCCGTTATTGTCAAAATATTGACCTCAAATTCGCATGGGTTTTACAGTGCGAGCCGCTTATAAGGACATCGTCGGGACCGGCGATATAATGTCGTTATAACCAATTGTTGCTAAAGCCGATCAATACATAATAGACCTAATATGAAGGAAAATAATTAGAGAAAGGCTACAAACATAGCCATAACCTAAGGTCAATGTAAAAGTGTGTTGCACTTAAAAAAAACATTTGCCTCAAATTTACGGCACTCGAGAGAATGTCGCCAGGCAACTAAAACAGATTTTCAAGCCCGGGAGGGCTTGGATAGCACAGACACGTTGAATTTTTTGGTCGCAAGCTAGGGTTTTCGGCATTTTGGACCAACTTTTTTGATTCTGACCAAGCTGTTATGTCGCTATAAGCGGAATCGTCAGATTCCATGTCGCTAATTCAATGTTTTCATTACTAATGATATATAAGGAAAAAAACGGGACTTTGAGATGTATAACCAAAATGTCGTTATACCCATTGTCGTTATAACTGGGCCACACTGCATATTTATAAATAAGACACAATATCATATAAGCCCAATGCTATTGGGGTAACGGAAGAGGAGATATTTCACAATTAAGTTGGAATTTTTTACTTAGATTACGCTGTTTACATCATATGTTCTGATTTCAAAACCTCCAATTACCTATAAAATAAAAAATAAATAAATGAATCCATTTACATTTTCAGCAAGTTTATCCTCTCCCCTTCATTTTGATATATAATACTTGTATGTTCCTTTAAAATTTAGAGGCACAAACAGCATAGAATGTAAATAATGCCAAGTCTTTGGCAGAGTGTGAAAAACGAGTCAGTCCAGTGGTGGAAAACCAACCAGTAGGGATTGAGTTAAAATGATGTTAAAATTCAACAAACTTTTATTCATCAACATGAATTATCTTTTTCCAAATACAAATTTTTCACAGAGTCAGACTTCAGAATGATTTTGTAGTATATTTTCTTTTCTTTTCTTTCAGCCAAATTTTCCTAATACAGTTCTACGTCCTGGAGAAACGTACACCCAGCAAACTGTTTACAAGTTTGGAATTTTTTAAGAATGGTAATGAGGATCGATACTTGCTGACATCTGCTTGAAACCCCCTAAACATACAGTTCAGATTTAAACATTTTGCCTTTTTTATTATTTTTTTTTTCTGTAGTATTTCAAAATTTTCTGAAAATACCAGTCTTATAATATCAAACAACTGCCTGAATTTCATGGTTGCCAAAAATTTCACTCACAACTTTATTTAAGTGATTAGTGATTAATTTCTACACTTTTATAATTTGTTCTTGTTATTATTACTATTATTATCATTATCATTATCATTATCATTATTATTATTATTATTATTATTATTATTGTTTTGTTGTTGTTGTTGTTGTAGTTGTTATTATTACTTACTATTATTATTATTGTACTAGTTTTATTATTTAAAAGAAAAACGGTATCCTACAGAGTCATTTTTTGGTGCCTAGGTTTAATTGAAGAATTATTTATGTTGATGATTTGATGAAAATGCTATAATATAATATATATATAAGAAAACTTGAAACATTATTTTCTGACAGCACTTGTGTGCCCAAGAAGACTCTGAGTTCTTTTAAAACAGTGCTAGAAAGATCATATGATAAAAGCAATGAGTAACCTGAAGATAAAGATTTTTTTGTCATGAGAGTGGCCTTATTTTTTTAAACTTCAAGAATTTCTGGTGTACACATAATTTTTTTCCAGGTATGAGAAAAAGATGTTTCATAGTATTGAAACGTAATATATCATGATGGATGTATACATCTCATACATTATTCATACACATACACACACACATACACACACGCATACATACATATATAGGGTGGCTCAGAAAAAATGTCTCAAACTTTAAAAGATAATAATGTTCTCACCATGGAACTGAGTCACTTATAAATTGGTTGTCCTATAAAACAACCAATTCTGTACTCACTAGCAACATTTCAGAGACATTGATATGATAGAACGCTTACAATAGGGATTTGTTCAAGCATGTCACTGTTGAGACGATATCAGACCGCATTTTTCCCGCATGCGATTACCCAAAAAATTCGTAAGCTCGCCAAGTGCCTGTTTTGTTGAATACAATTTTGAGAATCAAAGCAGGATGCTCTAGATTTAGAAACAGATAGATCTAGAGTAGAACTACCTCTAGATCTATATCTAGACCTACAAATAATGTTATTTGCAGACCTAGATCTAGATCAAGTCTGAAAAAGGACAACATAAAACTAGATCTAAGCCTTAAATAGAAGTCAGATACTTGAATCAGTGTGAAGTCAAGACTGACTAAATTGGGCTTGATAAATCTAGCAGACAAGATTTGTTTGAGGGAGAATGTTTTGTACAATTTTGTCTAGTATGATATCATTATCACTAAGTTATAGATGAACATCGGTGGCAGAGCATGATCAACCTCATCTTCTTTTCTTATGTCATTAGACTTTTTCAATGAGGCTTCCGACATTCGATTTCCATATGGTGCAATATGACCTCCCTCTACTATGACTTTAAAACCCTCGAATAAATCAAGCTCAAATTTTTAATCATTGTAAGGTATTGTTGATTTCGTGATTTCCCAAAACTAAAAAAAAAAAATTTACAAATTTGGCAGTGACAATGATTTAGTGAGCTTTCAATGTTGGAGATGTTTTTTCAGGGCCACCCGATATACAAACATACATACGTACGTAAATACGTACGTAAATACGTACGTACATACCATACGTACGTAAATAGGTACGTACATACATACATATGCATACATACATACACACACACACACACACACACACATATTTGAATAATACAGTTTTATGTTGTTTACCTTATGTACTGGACATTCTTTTGAAACTTGTTCAGAATGTATCTTTAGGCTAAATAATTTTAATTTTTTCTTTGTATTTATTACAAATGCAACAGTATTCATGTACCGGACAATTTGTTAGTAACATTTTATGACACTGATCTACAATTTACATAGGTTTAATGATATTGCATTCTATGTGTGTCTATATTATTTTTATACACATATATCTATTATACCAAGAGGGAAATGTATTCTTTGTTACTAATTAAAGAGAAAATCATCATAGCCCAATTAGAAGGAATTTTCCTGTGTGTCATTTCAAATTGGATTCAGATATGTTTGTGATACAGTGGTCTCTGTCTAACAGCCTCATCCATGGTACATTGATAAAGGAAAAGGGATGTTTTGATTAATCAATCTTTCTTCGCCTCAAGAAGGAAATGACATTCTTCTTCATTTTTTTTTTTTAATAACTTCATACTTTTCTGGGGGGGGGGGGGGGGGGGGGGGGGGTTCCCTTTATCTGCAATTAGATGTGAATTGTAGACTTTCCAAGAGATTGGAATTTTAACATTTAGTTTGTTTTACTTACAGCTCTTCTTTGTTCTCTTCATCTAATCTCTGTATGTCAATCGCATCCATATGAAGTATTAACTCTGCATCTGACAGAGTTTTAAATAAAAAAGACCCTGATTTTGCTTCTTTGTCAAATTTTTCTTTCACTGTTAAATAATCTTGCAGAGGTACTTTTTTTTGGAGTAAGTTTGAATTACACAATTGATGTAAAATTATGGTTTTAATTCATTTTAATTGTTTGAAAAAAAAAGTTTTTTCAGGGGTGAATTTAAATTTAAAGTTAAAAATACTATATCATAGAAAAGAGGGGGTGGCATGTGTTGTGGAATGTTAGACGAGACCACTGTATTCAGTCATATGCAATTATTGTGGTGAATCATTATTTGTTTTGACTCTTATCTTAAAAACATACTCATACAAGAGTGGACAGTTCTGACTGTAGTAGTACTAGTAGTGTATGTAGTAGCATATATGGCTATATCTTCAAATCAAACATAAGCAGTTTATGACCATGAATGACGGAAGATGGATTTTATTATGTATTTCTTCATTAAAGAAGACTGTTTTAGTGGCAATGCAGTCTAATTGGTAGATACACTGCCCATAGAGCCTGGTTGAAGCTGTCAGCTGTCATATTGAGTCTCTTAAGGAAATTCTTTACTCATATTTCCTCAACCCTTTTGTGTATGATACGAATACTGATTATGGGCAGTGGAATGTCTAGTCAGTATGCTTAGGTGATACCAGTCCACCAAAAAATGTTTATGTGGCTCTTTCTCTGTTTTCCTCATAGTTGAGACAGTTTTATAGATTAAAAAAAAAAATCTTCCAATCAAGGGCATGGATTATGATTTAGCCAGCAGATATGCACTATATATATGAGTTCTTTTCTCTTTTGTTTCTGACTGATTTGCAGCATCATTGTTTTAGCTTTACTATACCATATGTTGTCCTTGGTTGAAGACATAATTTTTATTACTTTGTGGATTTTGTTTTGTTTTCTTCGTTCATTCAACTCTCTCTTAGATCTAAGTCGAAGAAAAGTTTTACACATATTTTTTTTCTTTTTTGCCACCATTTTAGGTTAAAGGGTTCAAAGAGAGAACATGAAAATGTAAACTGTATTATAAACAACCCAAAGATAAGAATGACCACTAATCAAGACAAGGATTGAAGACATACTAATCAACTCAAAACGAAATCGAGATAGAAAGAAAATTAAACCTAGAACAATCTTACTTTGGAACAATAGTGATCCTAAAAGTATTAAAACAGGGGTTTCCAACTTTGAAAAATCATTCTTGAAACCTTTTAATACAGACAGTAGACAGTGACATAAATGAGATGTGGAACAACATAAAAGAAAACTTATTAACATTAATAGATAGGAATGAACCATCAAAAACCACCTCAACTCAGTTCCAACAACCTTGGTTTAAGGTTGGCACGCGGGTCCCAAAAGTTATTTTGTTAATACTTTATCTAGAGGCACCAAATTTTCACACAAGGTATATATATATTGTAGAAAGAGACATTAAAGTAAAAAAATAGTGAAAAAATCGTTGATTGCCATGGTAACGGCTGCCATCTTGAAAATAGACAAACATTCATAGAGTTCCAAAATCTTCAATATCAAAAAGGATTTTCACATTTTTTCACTTAATATAGTCAGTTTAAGCCTAGATAGGGGTAAGAGGCTACTTGATTTAGTCTTGACTTAATTTTTTGATTTTTAACAATTTTTTGAAAATTCTGTAGTGTAAAACGAGTTTTCGAGAAAATCGTGAAAAACTGATTCACAGGTACTCAAAGACCAATTTGCTCATTGATTCATTATCCTCCAATAGAAATGCGTGATTCCTGCTTTTTTGTAAAGGGCGTGAATTGCCAATTAGGCTGATACAAAACATGACAGATTATGATGATAAAACAGGCCTGTTGCTATGGCTAAACCTATGCCAATTTTTTCAATTTTAGCGTAAATTTTGGTATGGTCCGGACTGTTTGAAGACATTTTTTATATTTAGGTTGAAAATTACGGCTTGTGAATGCCTGTCAATTAAAGATTAGATACTTAAGATTCATTTGGAACCAAAACATTTGTTTTGAAAATTTGGTCAAAAATCACTAAAAGCTTACCCACGTGCCCCCTTAACAGACAAACTAAAAGACTAGCACACAAAAAGAAAAATAGGTTCTATAAAATGAAAAATTTTAATTCTGAGAAAATTAGAAACAAATATAAAGAAATATAAAAAGAAACTCAACAAGCATGTAGATCAGCCCATTCTGAATATGTAAATATCATGATAAATAATGACACAAATAACAAAAAACTTAAGGCCAACATTAGAAGTAAAAATCAAGAGAATTGTGGAATTTCAGACAAAAATATCACAGCAATTCAGGACCCAAAAACTGAAGCAGACCTTTTAAACAACCAATTATCCTCAGTGTTCTCAAATCCAATGCCAAAAAAATGAAATGTAATTTTAAAGACCAAAAATTACCCCAAAATTAGCCCAATAACTGTCACAAAAAAAAGTGTGCTCAAATCACTACCAAATATATATATGAACACAATATGAACATAAAACGTCAGGACCAGATAAAATCCTAGGAAATATTTTAAAACTATGTGCACATGCATTAGTTGAGGTGTATTTACTCTTATTCCAAACTTCTCTTAATCAAGGCAAAGTACCAAATGAATGGAAAAATGCAAATAAGGTACCGCTGTTTAAAAAAGGAGACACATTTACAGCAGAGAACTATAGACTTGTATCCACAACATCTGTAACTTGTAAATTACTGAGAACATATCATACACAGCAATGTAATTGACCAAGTTGAAAAATATGATATTCTTAATAACATCCAATGTGGATTTAGGAAAAAGAGGAGCTGTGAAACTCAATTAATGTTAACTGTTTATGATTTAAGCAACTGCTTAAATGGGAAAGGACAAATAGATGCTATTCTTGTAGATTTGTCAAAGGCCTTCGACAAAGTAGACCATCAAGGGCTATTATTAAAACTTAAACAATATAGCATCCAGGATACAATTCTAAATTGGGCTGAAACATTTCTTATAGGTAGAACTCAAAAATTTACTGTAGAAAGAAAAGAGTCAAACCTTAAATCAGTTCTCTCTGGAGTACCACCTGGTACAGGATTAGGCCCACTCTACTTTTTAATATATGTAAATGACATTGTGATCTTAATCTTTCAACAGGGACCAAAATGAGACTATTTGTGGATGATAGCCTACTTTACAGAGAAATAAAGAACATTCATTAATGACTGCAAAATACTCCAAAAAGACCTAAACTCACCCCAACAATGGGAAAAAGTTTGGAAAATGGAATTTCACCCAGAAAAATGTTGTTCTCAAAATAACAAATAAAAAGAAACTTATAGAATCAAACTATAACCTATACAACCAAACTCTAAAAACTACAAAGAATGCAAAATACTTAGGTGTTATTATAGATAATAAACTACAGTGGAAAGACCAACACCATGCAATATGTAAGAAAGCAAATAGTCTATTAGCATTCTTAATTTTAACATCAATGACTGTCCACAACATGTGAAGGAGAAATACTACAAAATCTTTGTAAGACCCATCTCAGAATATGGAGGATGTGTATGGGATCCATATTGTCAAAACCAAATAGATGAGTTAGAGAAAGTAAAACAAAAAAATGCAGGTAGATTTGTAACCAATAACTATAACTATACAACAGGCAACACAAAATTAAACATGGATGCGTTACAGTGGATGCCCCTCAAAGAACAAAGAGCTAGAAATAAAGTAGCTATTCTTTTTATAGCAATTAATGGGCAAACAATATTACCACTACAGGAATTCAGTATGAAAGATAGTCGCACAAGATCTGCTGGTGCCCAAACATTTAAGCTGCCTTCATCAAATGATGTAGATAGCCATTTATATTCATATTTCCCTAATACATTCAGATTGTGGAATAAAAATCCCTACCAATGTATAGTAAACATACAGAAGATTTCAAGCAGAAACTTAAATGTACAACATTAATATCAAAATACTCGAAAAATCAATTACTTTAGACGCGTTGACCAGAATACTCAGCTTCCTGAGTTTGTCAGCTATCTAAGACTAAGAAAGTAGCAAACCAAGCATACGAAAGTCAAATGTCACCATAGCTGTTGGGAGAGACTAAATAATATGATAAAATACATGTTCGTGAAAGTGCAAATGCAACACAAAATTTCTCGCAAAGGAAGAAAAATCATGTACACGTACAATCTATAGCCTGTGAAATGAGCATACAGAAAAGATATATTTACCGTACTTTTTAAATAGGATAAGGACAATCCCATGATAAAAAAAACAAAGAAATTAACAGGCCTTCCGTTTAGACAGCCATGACATGTGAGGCAAACAAAAATTTTAAATGTGCATATGTGATATCTAAAAAAAAAAAATGAGCGGAGGAGTGAAACTTGAAAGATGCGCTACTTGTAAATGACAAAGAAACAAACAAAACGACAGCAACCCCCCAAAAAAACAACAAAAAATCCAAAACAAAAACAAACTTAAAATGAGCGAAAAATATTTAAGGCTTTACAGCTATACCCAGGTAAACAACAATCTTTGGTTGAAATTGAAATACACTCTGTCATCTCACAGTCACCGGTAAAATAGCTGCAGGGAGTTCTGTTAATTTATCCATGAAGATATAAACAGTCAATATCAAGGTATGGAAAGTTTTCTTTGGGTTTGAGTTTGATCGATGCATTATTAAGGGCTTTGATGACTGAGAACTTCATAACCAGTTCTGAAACAAAATATCGCATAGAAGTAAAATGTTATTGCAGATTTTCATAAAATTGATTTGCAAACAAATGAAAAATGTCATCTTCATGTAAAACTATGTGAAATTGAATACTCTATCATAAAGTGGCAATTAAAGAAGAAAACAATAAAACAACTCAAGAGCAATAATCCAAAATGTCGGACTTAGTTGTCTGCTAGCTTCGATAAACTCTCCACGTCCAGTCACCCTAAGGTCGACAGCAGAATAGATGCTGACATGGTGTCAAAAAAAAACCTTATCAACATCATAATTTCTGCATTCGCATTTTAAAAGTGTATCGATGAATGAAAACCGCAGTTTTTGTTGTTGTTGTTGTTTTGTTTTGTTTTTTGGTTGTTTTTTGTGTGCATGTTGGTTTGGTTTTTTTTTTTTTTTTTTTTTTTTTTTGGGGGGGGGGGGTTTCTCCCCCCTTTCCCGAAAAACCTTTTAAAAAAAAACAACCCC